>ML785849.1:107184-153970 GCA_009831015.1 Picea engelmannii
GAGAGAGAGAGAGAGAGAGATGTATATCAGATTAAAACCCACTACTCAATTCTCAACATTCATTAAGGTTGTGACTTTGTTCTCCTAACAGAGTCTTCACACAATTCCTCCACATGGAACTTCTTCAACATGCAACTTTCCTTGTTACATATCCATCACTATTTGTGATGGCCTCAACCTTGACTTAGCTTCATCTTGTTACCAAGCATTCCCTAAGGAATATAAACATGCATTTTTGTCATGCATCCATCTTCTTTATCCACACCTATTCTAGTTTTTATTAATTTACACCTATGATGTACTTGACTATATGCATAATCATAAGCATGTGTTTAGCTGCCATAGGTATATTTCACAACCCACATATAGCTATACCTTAAAATCAATTGACTCAGGATTGTTCACAATCCTTCTCATGTGATCCTCAAAGGCATAATCATTTTCCTCTTATCATGACAACAGAGAATCTTTTCTCATTTACTCTTTCATCTATTTATATTATTCTTTCCTGAGGGAATGGGATACATTCCGCTCAATTTATCATTTCAAACATAACTTTCATGACTCTTTAGAATAGATTCAACCATGCATCCATGGTATTCATTTAATCTTGGCAAGTGCAATTCCTTCCTCACATATCACTCATCAAAGAAACCATATTGTGCCTTTAGTTTACATGTACTTTTACATCATACATGTGCATCACTTTAACATTTAATATCATTCATACCTAGTTGGTATTAATATCAGGCTTATATCAAGAATCTTCACAATGAATTAAATCCATGCACTCAGGCATAATTAAACAAAACTCAGAATTCATCATGCAATCTTATTGCTTTCACCTTTTCCATGTTTTCCACACACATGGACATGTAAAACTTCCAGATCATTCTCCCAAGGATCTTCCAATCATTCTTATGATAAGTCTCATTGGGATACTCATCATTGAGTTTTTCTCTTCGTTGAGAGATTACATTCATATTATTCTTGTAAGTATACATACACATATTTGTATATATGTAGGTTCACCTCTTGAACCTTTTTACCTCATCCATTCACATTGATATTTTATTTTCATCATTGGTGTTCTTCAGTGAGAGATTACAATCACTTATATGACTAGTCTAATGGTCATAATTGATATTGATGTTTGCCTCTCTTCACGAAAATAACCAACTAGGGTCTCTTTTCCCTTTTCTAGAAAATATCAATAGTCCCAAATGATTCCTCTTTATCTTGCTTAAATAGATTATCTCTGCAACATTTTTAAACCATTATAGGTCAAGTAAACTGACCTTACTCATTTTCATCAGTTCTTTGATCACGAGGAGTTTCATATACAGGGTTTCATACTTTTATAAGAGCAGTAATTATTACTGCTAAAGAATTTATCAATCCATACAAAATTCCTTTAAGCGCAAGGAATTTTATATTAAGGTCCTAACCCTTGTATAATCATCTATATTAAATGTCAGAGGCTCCAACTTCCCATGCTTAGAGGAAGTATTACAAACACCATTTTATCCATCCTTTGGGCTTAAGCTTCCCTTGAAAAGACCCTGCCATTATCATCCATTCACAT
Source organism: Picea engelmannii (assembly GCA_009831015.1). Taxonomy (NCBI): domain Eukaryota; kingdom Viridiplantae; phylum Streptophyta; class Pinopsida; order Pinales; family Pinaceae; genus Picea; species Picea engelmannii. Next base: position 108,770 of record ML785849.1, read on the forward strand.
TCAGGTCTTATCCTAAGTGCTTATCAGCACATTCCTACTTCTGTAGGGACAACCATTAATCCAACAAGTCAACAATTCTAATCCTTCTGATGTTGTCATCATGCTAAGATTTATGTTGTAAAAATTTGAAAAAAGAAAAAGAGTTTCAAATCGATAGTTCTTTTCCTCAAGGAGTTAATGCACATAATAAACGATTCTTTTAAAGGTCAAAACATTTTTCAACAGGATCACCTTAGCCTTGATATAATAGTCCTATGACTGGTCTCTGCTCCATCCATACCTATTTCTGAATCATGCTTTACTAGACAGGGTAGGGCAGGGTTCCCTCTCCCATAAAGTTTTCTAAGAAAGAAAATCACTTGACTCTTTCATGAGCCCAACCAGACCAAGTGTTGTTTCCATGTTCTGATACCAATTTGTAACACACTCGACCCCTAAATACTCTTTTAAGGAGCGGGACATCATAATTTTGTTTTCCCTTAATTAATCAAACCCTCCTTCTGGGGCCTCTATCATGTTTAGTACTTGGAGCTACATCCTACCAAATCTTCTCGGGTGTATTTAGAAAAGGGCCACATGGAATCCACATGAGTTCATATCTTATCCATCATATTAAGTTCCCTAAAGTATCGGAGCTTCCCATGTTGTTAAACCTATGGCATGAAACCATCCACCAATAACCCGACGACGGATATCCCTCCACTTCAATGAATTTTATTAAGGGATAAGTTCGACATTCGGTTCTTCGACACTGAGCACCCCCTTTCTATCTATGCACACATATCCTCCAAAGTCCTGAACTCTCACATTCTGAATTGATACCATGTAGCTCGAGGCTTAGGCCCCTTTCAACTTACCAATGACACCACGCTCCAAACCTCCGGAGTCCCGGACTCCCAAAGAGTCCTCACCTACACGTGATGATGCAGTATACGCAATGATAGATATAGGTGGGTTTGGCCCTTCGGCGAACCTAGTTCCAATGGTCTAGCCTCTCAAGATTTTCGAGGTCTCATAAGCCTACTATGTAGCTCTATTCTTCATGCCTTTTTGTCTCTCCATGATGATACACCCCGAATCCTTTGGAGTCTTGAAGTCCTGGACTCTCAGAGTATCGGTTACATTGCCAACAACTTTGGCCAAGCGGGCACGTACCGGAGGCTAATACATGGTGAGGGTTAGGGGTGATATGTTCCCTCATCAAGTGGTGATGCGTGTCACATCCCAATAGGAATATAGGGTCTATGGAAGACATGAATAGAGGGGACACATGGATCGTCAATTGTGGTTCCACATCACCTTGGTGACATAGGCTTGCCACGTCACACCCAACTAATGTCCTTCTAACGTCCTTCAGATCTCATGGTATATATTCATACACGTATTTCCATAGATCTACAACTCTCATTGCTTCACAAATTTGACATTTGGGTGTTTCGTGGTGTAATCCTCTTCTCATCTCCGGAGTAGGTCAAAGATGAATTGACCATGGAGTGGATGATCCAGATTATTTTTGGCAAGAAATGAGAAAGGAGATATAATAAATAAATGTATAGAGATATCTAGGATGTCCAATAATATAATAGAAATGTATCAGAGATGAAACCATAAACACATATCTACATTAATACATAATTTTCTATTAATGAGCAAAAATATACAAAGACTGTAAAAAAATACAAAGTGAAAGACTCGCTAGAATTGTGGCATCTTATCTCTGAGAAGATATGTGTCTGCTACTCACATTAGCAAGAATATGATTTTAAAATGAGGCTCCAAAGGCCTTTTATCATAAATAAAATCCAAAACCCTAACCCTGGAAGATGAAAATCCAACAGTTTTTTGGACCCCGTTTTGGGTAGTTTGGTGTATCAACTTCCCGGGGGCGTAACTTTGGCATACAATCTCTGTTTGGGGAACAAGATAACTTGTTAGAAAGGTATTGTCGAGGAGATACACTTTTGGGGCTCAATCAGAGCCTTTGGCTATCATTGTGAATATCAATCCCAAAAAAACTTCATTTAGGCCCTTAAAATGGCCCCAGAAGTTCAAAAATACTAAAAATAGTAAATTACCAAAAATGCCAGAAAACTGTTTTGAGCCAGTTGGAATAGGTTGGTGGACAATGATATCCACCTGGATCAATCCTCCCTCCTTAGTAAGAAATGGTATACATTAAATTGAGTGCCCTGGGGAGAGGGAAAAGTGTTTGTTGAATCTGTATCTTGATGAGTTGCTTGCCTTGTTGGAGAAGTTGTACTGCTTAGCTTGTTGAAGTTTGTCACGAACTTGTGGCTGGAAAGGTTGGACCTTTTTAATCAGTTTGGCTACATGAGATGCCTTTGTGAAGAAGGAATATTTACAATTTTTTGCAATCTTGTCGACCTGCTTCTGCTGGATAAAAGGTGCTTAGGCCAAGGCTGTAGTGGTTGCAGTATCCTTTTGTTCACCTTTTGAACAGATTGTGAAGAAGATTAACTTTTTAGTATGAGATACTACCTTGCTGCATTGTTTAGGTGGGAAAGTAGTTGGAAATACCTTTTTTATCCCATAGATATGACCCCCTAGAGTAAAAATGAAAGTATGGGGTCGAGACTCATATATAGCATGGCACTTCCACTTATATCGTTGGCCCAAGATAACTTCACAGAAATACAGCAGGGAAACATAAAATAATACCCCATCCTTGAAGGGATTGATGTCATATGACAATCGACACTGTTGGTTGACATGAAGATCCCATCCCTGGCGAAGCCACCCAATGTTGTATGGGCGCAGGTGTGGTGTTGTCGACAATCCAAACTATTTGATGACCTCTGTTGAGATGAGGTTCTTTTGGTTTCTGCTATCAACAATAAAATTCAGTGAGGTTCGCTTCACCCACATCTGTGAATGAAAAATGATCTCCCCCTCTTCAAGATCTATGGGTTCTTCTAGTTGAATTGTTGTAGTGGTGACAATAATAGTGGGGTCTGCATCGATGATCTATCTTCTATTAATATTTTCTAAATTAGATTATGAATCAAGGTTCATATCCTTCTGTTTGATCTCAGCCATCAATGACTATTTTGAGTGACATTCATCGGTGTTGTGCCATGAGATTTTGTAGAAATCACACCATTTTTTGGTGCCCTTCTTCGTCTTTCCCTGACCCTTCTTTTACTATGGCTTGGAATGGTTTTCAGGAGACTTTTTGTTAGGCCCGTCCTTATCATACTTTGGTATTTGTGGATTTGTAGACTCGAACTCCCGTTTGTTTTGGTGCTTAAATTTTTTCTTGATTTTAACAACATATCGATAAGCAACGCCATGTGATGAGAGGTCCAAAAAATCCATTTCAGTTTGGATGTATCTGTGTATATCCCCATGGTATTTCAGAACCAAATGTCATTCAAATTCTTTGATACCCATCTTGGTGCGCAAGGTATGGAAGGTATTGGTGAAGTCCAGAACTTCTTGGCCCCTCTCTTGCCGCAGTTTGGTCCATCTCATGTACTGGTCCTCGAAGTTTCCAACAGGGTAATACTGTTCCTTTACTACATCCACAAAAAAATCCCAAGTGGGATTGGCCCCATATATTCCAAACTCCTCTATGGAACTTTTCTCCCAGTAATTTTCCCACCAATGTTTGATCTTTTCCCTGTCGGACAAATTATGAACAAAGATATAACCTTCTAGCAGATTTAACCATTTTCTAGGGCATCTACATCTATCTGTCCTTGAAATATGGGAATACCAAAATTAACTTGTACCTTGAAAGGGGATGTGCCTCCAAATTTTACGCTTGATGAAGAGTTTCCTATTGCTATCGACAGGCATTGAAGGATGTGGGAAAAATTCTCCATCATTTTGTCCCTCTGTCATGTGAGAGCTTGCTCAATCAACATATTGATAGAATCATCTGCTCCGTTGTTTTTCTTTTCTTCCACCATTGAGGGTTTCTTGGGTGTGTGAGAGCGATTTTCCTCAAGAGATACAAGCTCGAGACCCAACTTCCTATACTCATAGCTCGTTGGGGACATGCATTGAAAAAAAAATCGATCAAGAGCAACCTACTCTAATACCACTGATCTAGATTATTTTCGGCGCGAAATGAGAGCGGAGATATAATACATCAATGTATAGAGATATCTCATATTTCCAATAATATAACATAAATGTATCAGATATGAAACCATAAACACAGAGCTACAGTAATACACAATTTTCTGTTAATGAGCAAAAATGTACAAAGACTATAAAAAAATACAGAGTGAAAGACTCGCTAGAATGGTGGAAAATTATCTCTAAGAAGAGATGTGTCTGCTACTCACATTCGCAAGAAGATAATTTAACAATGAGGCTCCAAAGGCCTTTTTATCATAAGGACAATCCAAAACCCTAACCCCGGAAGATGAAAAGCCAACAGTTTTGTGGACCCCGTTTTGGGTAGTTTGGTGTATCAACTTCCTGGGGGCATAAATTTGGCATACGATCTCTATTTTGGGCGCATGATATATCGTTGGAAAGGTATCGTCAAGGAAATTCATTTTTGGGGCTCAATCTCGATCCTGAAAAAAATTCATTTAGGCCCTCAAAATGGACTGCTAAAAACAATAAATTACCAAAATCGCCAGAAACTTCTTTTGATCCAGTTGGAAAAGGTGGGTGGCCACCGATATCCACCTGGATCAGTGGATCCAATGATCATGGGTGGTCCCAAGCTCCTCCACATTGAAAATCCTCATTTCTTTTCCACTTCGACCTTTGGCACTCCAATGATAACCTTTCTCATCACCATCTCCAATCCCCCTGAGTGGGCCTCCGCCAAAGTACCTAGCATTACTCCTTCACTAGAATTGATCCAACAACTAAGAGTGGTTCCCATTGGATTCCCAAATCAACATCTCTCATTAATTCGTAACTCTGGCATTCAGATTTTTTGATTCTATGACAACTCCATTCTCCCGAAGTGATACTTCGTCGAAGTGCCATACACAAAACCCTCCACTGCTTGATCAGACGGTCAATATGGGGTCCCCGATGAACTCCCCAGATCAATGGTTCACAACATTTTTCCACTCTAGCATTCATGAGTTTTGACAGTTATGAAGTTTAACATCTCGGAGCTTTGAAGCCAATAAGAGCTAGCTCCTTTCGGACTAGCGCAGGGTTCCCAGACCCTGGTCATATGGACCCTCTAAGGAATATCAAGCTATAATATTTACTCTTAGCCAAGATTTGGCTAAGGCCGTGGGAACAAGCCTGTGGTCTCTTAGGCTACTGGTTTGAAGGAAGCACCCTCCAAAATCGTATAATTTTAAGTTCTAAAAGAGGGTGGGGAAAATATCGTGGAATTAACGAGACTATGGTAGTCTCAAGAAGTCCACTCCAACTCTCTAACTGTGAGGCGAATCCCTAGGGAAAACAACTCAAAGGTTTTCCAAATAGACTAGAGGAAAGGATTATTTCGTTACAACCATTCAAACACAATATTTTACAGAAGAATAGAAAATACCATTATAATCAATTTCATGTAATGCACAAATCATCATGTCTATAGATAATTAAATCATGCATTTCGATTCTAGCATACATGGCATCAAAAGACTTAATCATTACAGTCGATCACCAATCGAATATATGTTGGTGTTCTCCTTTCCACCCAACCATAGGCTTGTTGGCCCTTGACCAAGTTTTGAGGGTTCTTGGTCGAGTTTGACCTATTTTGGGACTTCGACAGCCTATCAAATGCAGAGTACAAGATGAAGCGGAGATCACAAGATCTTGGCCCCTTTTTGGGTCCTTTTTGGGTTATGGGAATATGTAATGGGTATGGGATGTCGGCCCATGGGTTTACCCATGTTTAGACCTATTTTGTAAACTATAAATAGATGTCTAGGCCATGTAATAATGGATCTGTGTGATGAGGTCGATAAGCTAAGTGCTAAGTGCAAGAGTGGCTTGTAATTTTTTCGTGCATACTATGAGAGACTTGTAGAGCTAAGTGAAAGTGATCATGACACACTGTGGAAGGATTTGTGTTGTAGGGCAAGGAAGAAGGATATAGCAAGCTGCACAAATCTTATGTCCTATGCGGAGTAAGGTTTTAGGGGCTCTATGCATGTAACCCATTGAAGAAGCTAATAAAGAATAAGAGTTGGTGGACGTAGCCCCAGGGTGGGGTTGAACCACATATATACTGTGTTATTCTTCTCTGTGCGGTGTTCTGATGTATTCATGTGTTATTTGCTAAGTTCTTGATATATATAGATATATAGATATCTTTATTATTTGTGCTTATGACGAATCTGGATGTTAGATCTGATATAAGTGAATGTTCTTAGTGCCTGAATCTACTAGATCTGATCCATTTATACATGCTGAGTGCTTAAATACATTAGATCAGGGTGAATGTTGCGATGCTCTATTTTTCCTGCGGAGTATATATTAGTTAATAAATGATGAAATAACGGTGCTAAGTGCTCTATTAAGTATTATAATCACAGATCTATGTCCCAGCTAAGGTTGCAGACACGTGAGTCCTGCGACCACCCCTACCTATACCTTGGGTGAGACTTCATCGGCTTCACAGGTGTTGTCAAAAGGGCCAGTAGTTAGGGTTTTGTTGGTGAACTATTGTAGCGTTGAACCCTGGGTTTTCCCCTGTGCCAACAAATGGTTCTGTTGACGGGACTTGAAACTATGATTGATGGGAACTGAGGAAGAAGAATCTATGTGCAAATATCCAACCTGACATTGTGATAGCTCTGTGCATAGACCTGTCGCTCTAGTGCGAAGTACACTACTTAGTTTGATAAGCTTTGTTCTAAATAAACGAAGTCCGATCTGAAGAAAAGAGGTAAGATCTGAAGACTCTGTGCTCTGATAAAGTTAAGAATAACAAAAAGATCTAGATCTGAAAAGCTTTTTGCTCTATAGAAGTAAGATAAGTGGAAATTTTTGTTTCAATAGTATGAATATAGGTATGTTTGATAAAGTCTGTCCTAGTTTGAACACTAGGGTACTGGTAAATGAAAGAAGGTTTTATATGAGTAGATATGATAAGAATAGTGAAAAATATGTTATACCTATGCATAGAAAGAATGTTTGGACTAACGAGTGGATGTAGGATCCTAGAAAGAATTGTTTTCAAGTTAAATACCAAGATCCTAGCACGTAGTGCAGGAAAGGCTGGGGATCATTTAAAAGAAAGAGAGGATTAACACTCTGCTACAGTTGCAGAAACCTGGGACATCTTGCCAAGGAATTCCCTGGGAGAAGACCTAGTTGTCTTTGTTGTAAAGCTATGAACCATGAAGTATTGGATTTCCTTAGAATGATTTCTAATCTTGAAGAAATGAACATGAGACAAGAAAACCCTAAGGCAGATCCAGAAACTAAGATTATGTCTGAACCCCAGAAAGAATCAGAAAACATATTGCTCCATATGAGAGAAACCCTGAATGACCACCGACATGTCAGATTATTAGAGATCTTCAAAGAAAAGGAATGTCTTGAAGCAAGAATAGGAGATTTTGACATTGAATTTGTTCTAGATGAGGAAACACAGGTGAATATCATGATAGAGAGAACTTGGGAAGCTATAGGGAGGCCTGCTATGATTCCTTCATTAGGAGGAATAGGAATATTCAAAGGAAAGCTGATAAACTTATGTGGAAAGCTCACCCGGATACCTATGACTGTCAATAGAACTTCAACAGAAGAATATTTTGAGATCATTAAATTTATTGAGGACAACGCACCATTTACCATGCTACTGGGAAAACCTTGGATTGAAAGAGATCAGGCCAGAAGGAAATAAGAAGAAGAAGTTTTAGAGAAGAAGAAGCAAGAGTTAAAATAATTCATGACTAGAAGGATCACACACTTGATTGAAGAACAAAAGAACATATCGAAGTCATTTAACAATAGAGACCCGGATGTCGAAGTTGAAAGAACACTAGAAGACCCACAAAATATTAAAGTACCCATTCCAGATAAATAAGAAGGATCACCCTCGAATATTAGGAAATAATCTCAACAACACGAAGTAACTATGCCAAAAGAAGATAAAAATTGAAATGGAAAAAGGCATACGGAGACGAAGCTCACTAGGAAGAAGGCTATAAAGCTAAGTAAGAAGAGATCTAAGATCAAAAATTTGTAGAAAGATCCAGAAGAAACCTCGCAGAAGGAAAATTTGCAAAATTGGAGCTTCACTGGGATATCAGAATAGCAAAACATGGCACTTCGCCATGGCGAAGCAATATAGTCGTTGGAGACATTGTAACCATTCGACCGACCCTCCGAACAGGCATAAAGGCAATTATGGTTTTCCATCAGACCAATGGACCATGCCATAATAGGCAAAACCAAGTTAATGAAGAATTCATACCCATTGCAAGCGACCCGTTGTCGAGTTACCTATTTATCCCGTTGCACCATGCACCGAGAACACTTTTTCTAAACATGGATTTGAGTTCGCAGACTTGTTGATTTTATACAGTGACTATTTTTCTATTACCTTCTATCTCATTGCAGTATCTAAGTTACCCTATGAACCCGAGATTTCCAACCCCGAGTGTGTATGTCGGACGAGTTGAGTGCTGCAGAGAGAATTGTTGAAGAAGTTTTGATAGACCTGATGACTGAAAGAGTCATTTCGTTGGCAGTTTAATCAATAATACATTTACATTGTTCTCATGCCATAGCACGGTAATTTCAATTAACGATTAATTACAAGCTGGGAGAAATAGGGGTGTTACACACCATTATTCACATGCATAAAAATAACCAATGACAAACATGTAATAGGTTCTATTCTTTATAACAATCACATCCATACATATAACATCATTTCATATGAAAAAAATCAAATCAATTAGCCCGATGGGTTAGCTCACGTGGATGAGTGTCGTTGTTTGATCAAATGAGGTTCTGGGGTCGAATCCCTAGCTAGGATCCTGTATAGGGCCCCACTTGATTTCCCCACCGGGGTAGACCCATAATCAAGCCAAAGGGTTTACCTATTTTACCATTCATGAAATGTGGGGAAGTACTCCATGGTTTCTCGTGCTCTTTTCCAAGGAAACAAAAATCAAAACAAATCTTTGAACTGTCTCTTCACACAGTTCATCAAAATTTAAAAAATTCTTTAACGGTCCAAAATATACATACTCATTGTCTTCTCAAAAATTTATGTAGATAATTTACTCAAACATTAATTTCAGTATGAAAACTCGGGTTGAACATAAGCCCATCTTATGATTATGTCCACTAGACCTGATAGATGAAACTTCCTTTACTTGTATGGATAATATTTCTTGTATGCCATGAACCCACAAATCTAATTCAATACGAGAACCAAAAGAAAGAAAATGATACTTTCAACAAATCATTTCTCTTTACAATTGAACATATACATTGAATACATTTGACCAAACCAATTTTTTCATAACAAATGGGTAAGGATATTTGGCTAGCACAATGAGGGAAGAGGATCGACATTTAAGAAGTTTGAAGTTTAAAAAGAAACATGAAATTCACATCTGTGCAGAGGAAACACATTTAATTTTGTATTTGGACATGTGTATAATAGTTTCCAACATATTCCCCATATGACCATCTATCATTTTTTTAGGAACAAACTCAACACTTTCACTCTTCAGTCAAGTGTCTTTTATACAAAAAAAATCCTGAAATTTTAACGAGTTCAAGTAACCACCGAATATATATAAGCATGAAATTACTTTTGTGAAACTAGAAATGGATTTTTTTTCTTAAAAGGGATGAATCATAATACAAAATTCAGCTATAAGAAAGGTTGAACACACATTTTCCCATAGTTTTAATCATAGACTATTAATAGAATGAGTTCATACTTATATGGGTGAAACAAATTCGGCAGGGAAGACTTATAAGGGTATGGTCAATGGCTTGGTTTGAAGACAGGATGTGGTCAAAATGACTCTGCCTTTTTTCATATCCCATCAAGCACGGTCATGAAAACATTTTACCCAAAATACATATGAAGCGTAGAATGAATATGCATATATTTTCACCAGTTGAAGGCTTAGGGTCATAAAAGGAAGGAACAAACTGAGCAAGGTGACAAATATGGGGTACAGTTTTAAGAAATTTGAGTTAAACCAAAGCACATATACTGTGAAAAAATAACCATGATGTATCATAATGCTTCATGTATGAGAGATATTTCCAAATTCTCATTATCCAGGTCAATTGATAGTCGATGCTATCACCAATTGTGAGAGAATATGCATTTTTTTCACCATACCATTTTTGGTTTGTTGCTCGAGCAAATCCCTTGAGCCCAACAAAACTGTAAAACACAATGAAGGAAATCCAAATAAAATCCATGACATTAAAACTATAATCGACCTTGAAATTTCAAAGCATGTGAAGTGGGATGGCAACAAGTTGAAGTTGGATGGTGTGTTTGAAATCAATGCCACTCAAACACCATTTATCATTTATGTAACATCCATATTTTCACTGACCACATTTTCATAACACTGAATATTCTTTGAGGACACTTGTGTGCAAGTGATCCAGATAAACATGGTACATTATGATTATTTGATTTGGTTTATGAGTTTATGATATGATTGAGTAATAAATTTTTGATATGTTATTAATATTGATGTATATAATTGACAGATATTATGATGGGGTTTCCTGAGTGTGTAGGAAACATGACATGATGAGGATGTTTATGGCATCGACAAAATTCCTTGGACTCCGGATTGAATCAGGGAGTGGACTATTGATTTTGATTGTGAGTACTTTTTTTGTTATGCATGTATTATGATGATGATTTTAGTTATGGATTTCATGTATAAGAGTTATTAATATTATATTTTTCAGTGGATGCAAGCATGGTGATGCTTGCTAATCCGATTCACATATGGAGTAAAGGGGTTATACACATATATTAGGTATATTAAGGAGAGGTGTGGCAACATCCCTGTGACAGCCTAATAACACTCCTGCCGTGACCTGAAATGAAGGTTAATGACTACATTGTTCTTGAGAGGCTCACAATGTTGTGAGGGAAGACTGAGATAGTTTCTCACAAGGATTTTTGAGGGGAGAGCAATAAGGTGGATTCCATGTTCCTCAGTAAGCCCTTAATATCACACAAGGTTGACAAGTGGAGTAATGAATCCAAGCATTAGACAAATTCCAAACTAAGACAAATGGCGAGTGACACCCTTGGAGCACGTAGGTGAGTCTCGAAGGGCACGTCACATTAATAAAATATTGAGTTATTAAAAAAATCTAGAAGACCTTAGAGAATAAAACAAATACTTAGAACTAATTGAAAGAGAATATAAATTTATACAAATTCATAAACTGAAAACATAATAAATCTAAGTCCAATTTTTATGCCTAATAAAATTTTATATAAATGGGTCTAAGAGAAATTAGACTAATTAACATATGGAAAAGGGAGAATAAAAAATTAAGACACGTGACAATGTGTGCATGAAATTAATAATTTTTTTTTAATAAAATGAAACTATTTCATGAGAGAATGGTTAGTCAACATAGAGTTAGAATATTAAGTCAATATAGACTCTAAATCCTATCTAAGATAAGAGTCCTAATCAAAATCCAATTGTATATTAGTTAGGAGACACAATAAAAAAGAAATTGGGGAACTAAGGGACAACTAGGAGAAAATCTAGGAACTAATTGAGGAGGTGAGGAAAAATTCAAATTTATTTAAATTAAAAATAAATAAAACATGTGCAACTTGAGCGAAAAGTGACATGTGAAAAGTGTCAAGGTGAAAATTATTATAAAAAGGAATAGCGAGGAAGGAGTAGGGATCCTATTGTTGAATGACTAAATTGTGGTTGAATTTTTTTTGACCATTTTTCTTGTGTGAGTTGGGTTGCAAGTTTGTGCAAGAGGTGGAAGCCTCTCCTTGAGAGGGAAAAATTGAGCTATTTTGGATTTGAAATTCTGTGTGTTAGCCCTTTGCAACTCATGGGCCTAAGGGGGAAGAAGAGTACCCCTAGTGTTGGTTGGGAGGTACCAGTGAAGTTGTTTGATTAGAAAGAAAGGGAAGACACAAGCTTTCAAATTGAAGAACATCCTCATTATCAAATTCATCTCGTCATGGTATTTAACCTTTGGTTATTAAATAGAATCTCCTTACACAAAATTCAATTTTCAATGTTATTCCTAAATTGAATTATGTGTGCCTAATTACGCACAAAACATTTGTCTTTAGTCATAAATATAATAATTCTTGTCATGGATAAATTTTAGTATGTATATCCACATGTAATAAATCTTATCAGAGCCACCTTTATGTTTTCCCACTTCCTTTATTTACTCAATTTAGAATGATCATAAGACTCCAATGATTCTTGAAGAAATCTTAAAATCCATATGACATGTATATCAAGAGTTGAAAATCGTTGTTTCCATGTATATATACAGTGTATGAATGCAAACATATATATATATATATATATATATATATATATATATATATATATATATATATATATATATATATATATATATATATTCTCATTCATACACTGGAGTGGAGGTGCATATCGTATTGGATGAAATTTGTGTTGTTTGAGCTCCTGAAAAACACAAGATCGTCTTAAACCTGTCACGCAAGACTTTGTACACAAACTTAGGTTAAATTCAGAATAATAATTATCTTATTGTATTACAATATTTACATTCCAGCGTTTTAGGTTTACCATTCATTGAGGTTAAGAAAAATTTATCTTTGTAATGAATTTATATAAGCAAACTTATAAAATTTATGGCAGTCAATTGAAACATTGGGTTCAACACCCTCCCACTTCATGACGCTCTACATGAAGGATTGTGGATGATTTAGATGAGCTATCTGATTCTTAACACTTATTCTGATGTGCTTATATATATATAAACTAAGACAGAGATCAATCTGCGCAAGTTCACACTTTTGTCATGTTAATTTCTTGATAGTACTTGAAAAGGGTAGTTATTATCAACTACTTAGAGGGGGTAAATGAGAGGTTTCATGCCACAAATGATACTATAGGTTAAAGTGAAATTGTTGCACTAAACTTGAACAAAGAGAATGGAAAGATACAAATCTCCTTCTGTTTAGGAAAATTCAAGGCTTCCTCAGTTGGCTTGTAATTTCTTACCAAGATTTCATCACTTTCTAGAACTCTATCCCAGTCAAATCTTTGTTAAACATTTCACGAGTGTACTGCAGAAGCCTTATTCACTTACCCTGCTTGTTGAAAACAATCTGCTTGAGTCCTCCACGTTTAGGAACTTGGATTCTTGTGAAGAAATTGTTTCCATAGATTCAGTCCATTGTTTCCCTCCGTTATAGTTTGGAATTATTGGAAAGTATGCTTTTGTCTCCCTCCCAACCCTTTTCCCCAAAGAAACATTGTAAGAGACCAATTTAAGGGTTGTTATTTTCAATTTAAGGGTTGGTATTTTATTACTCATTAATGTTCAGTAAACAGAGGGTCATTACATATGGTATTAGAGAAGGGTTCCACCCTGCAACACCAAGCTCATTACGACTTCCAATGCTCTCTATTAAATTAAAGATGTATCACTAATACAAAATTAAATTTGTTTTATGGAAGGTATCATGGTTAGAGGATGGAGGACGAGTAGACATTGAGTTATGGGAGGAAGAGGTATGCCTCCTCCAAGTACATCCACATCTAAGGGATCTGCTCCATAGGGAGAAGAGAAAACTACTGAACAGGGGCAAGTTGCAGTGGGTGATGTCATGGGTATGATGAGGTATTTTCAAAGGATGTTAGAGGCATTGCTAAATCGACTTGATCATGGTAAGAGAAGGGAGTTTGTACCTAATGAGGGTTTGCAACACCCTCTTGTAGTTAGTGGTAGTGCTCATAGAGAACTCGAGAAGGTAAAATTTCTTGAGTTCTCAGGTTCCACAGACGGTTTAGCCACCAAATCTTGGTTGGAAAATATCACAATGTGTTTTTCATTGCGTGATTATACCTCCAACATGAAGGTACGTATGGTGGTTTTTCAGCTAAAGTGGAGTGCTCTTATTTAGTGGAATACACTCTTACCATATCTTAATATGGCCATTGAATACATGTCTTGGGAATTGTTTGAGGAATTATTCCAAGAGAGGTACCTATCTGATGAGTTCGTTGAGAACCATCTCAACGAATTCAACACTTTGAGACAAGGCAGTCATACAATACCTGAGTATGAGGCTATATTTATGGAGTTTTTCAGATATGCTCCACACCTGAACACTAAAAAGTTAAAGGTAAATAAGTTTGTTTTTGGTATCAACTTCACCCTTCATGCTAAGATGAGGATTATGATGCCTCAAAATATGCACAAAATTTGTGGTGGTGTACAAAAATATTTTATCATTGAAGAAGATTTGAACAATGGGGGTCAGGGTAAGAATCATTCCAGGAATATAGGACAAAATTCCACTTAGAGCGTCGCATCAACAAACACCTGTTAGACAGACTTTTGGGCACCATGATACACCCATAGGGCCTGTATTTTCTACACCACACAAATAAGATACCGATTAAAGAAATATATATAGAGAACCACCATAGAAGCATCTATGTTATCCTCAGTACCAAAAACAATATAGATATGTTCTATAGAATAGATCAGGGCCTTAGAACCCTAGACCAGTAGATTATTCCTATGGAACTAGGAGCACTAACCTTAAGAACAAATTTTGGACTTGTGGAGAGCCCCACTATCAAAGATATTGTCCTATTGAGAAGGAAATAAATATTAGATCAGCAAGACAGACGACAATGGGAGATTTGGGAAAATCCCACAGGATTCATACAGTGGTGAATAACTGTCAGGTCAAGCACCAATCTATAGTGCTTGAAACTTCAGGTATGATATCAGATCAACAATTTATTATTTTGATAGATCCATGAGCTACTAAGAGTTTCATTTCTAGTTTCGCGCTCAAAATAATTAATGTGATGACAGTTGAACAAGATGAGTTTAGATATGTAGAATTAGCATCTGGAACCAAGGAAAACGTTGGAGGAAAGGTTAAATATTGTAAAATTAATTTGGTTGAATTCATCGCAAGTGTAAAAAAATTTGTCACAACCTTGTGATATTACAATATTGTGGTTGGAATGGATTGGTTAGAATTGTATGACGTTGTTGGCACAGGGTCAGACCCAGGGTTCAACTCTAACAATGCACCAACAAACCTAACTACTGGCCCTTTCGGTAACACCTGCGGAGTAGATGCAGTCTCATCCAAAGTAGCAATAGGGGGTTGCAGGACATAGGTGTCTACAACCAGAGGAAATGCAAAGTGGATCCAAAACAATAACACACAACAACTAGATATTATTTACCAAATTAAACCTACTTGACATAGTTATGTCTCAGATCTAGCTTATTAATGCAATAACAAACTAAAAGAGAGCAAAGAACACAACATCAACCCACAGAGACAACAATATTTACGTGGTTCACCCTCTCTCTAGGGATACATCCACAAAATTGTGTTTCTTGATATATTATGTGAAAACATACAGTTCTATCTGTGCACTTAGCAAGTTCAGATCTCTCTCTATTTCTCTCTTCTCTATATCCCCTCCCTGTGAACCAAACTACAGGGTTGGTATTCGCACCCAGCTGAAGATCTTATAATACAATAATTCTCTCACGCTCAACACTTCTCTCTTGCACCACAATAATCACTCAACAACAACAACAATGAACAACTTAGGACCAACCCTCCTCGGTCTTGTAGACCTTTATTTATACATTACAATGACTCTCAGACAACCTTAGGATGAAACCTAAGTGTCAAAACCCTAAATACCCAAACCCTAGGTGTCTAAAACCCTACGTCCACTTGAATTGTATTTTCAGGGCTTCGCCAGCCTGTCTTTTCCGTCTTTTCTGCGAGGTGCTCCAAATCACTTGTTGATGTATTTTTTCGCTTGCTGAATTGTCCTCAATCCATATTCTTTTCTGTATTCCTTGATATTCTCTTTCAACAGATCGCTTTCCCTTACTTCGCTCTGTATTTTCTTCTTCTTTGACCCACTTCGACCCATTCTCAGTCACTGTGCCTTCCACAAAGTTCGTACTTCACCTTTCCTCTTCCTTATTATTCGCTTTCTTTCTTAATCCATAACCAAGGGCCAATAGGCCCCAAACACTCACCTATGACTCATCCCAAGTCACTACAAGACCATACCTTCTGTTTTACTTTGACTTACTTTCTACTTTCTCCCTCCTTGTTATGTGTAGACTATCTTTTATGTGTTTGGTACCTAGTTTCAACTGCACTTGGTACCTGGACCCTTCTTCTTATGCTTTTACTGAGAGCTGTGAGGAAAATGGTTATCATAATACAATTTCAACTGGCTCCCATTCACTAAGCCTCCCTTCCATTCTCCATTCATTGTCTTCAACTGCACAGCTCCTCCTTCTGTGACATAGGCGACCTCAAATGGCCCAATCCAATGTGTCCTAAACTTCCCTAGATCCTTCATGAACTTGTTGTCATATACCAATACCAAATATCCTTGCTTGAATTCCTTTCTCTTAATATGCCTGTCATGGTAGGCCTTCTCTCGTTCCTTCTGTACCTACTGATGGAATCCTGTAATAAATCTGTTTTCTTCGAGTTCTACCAACTGCACAAGTTTGTATTGAACAATGCCCATGTCATCCATATCTGTGAATGTTGCAATTCTAAGACTAGGAACCAAATATTCCATAGGGACCACTACTTCTAGACCATAAGCCAACTTAAAGGGAGTCTGCATTGTCAAATTCTTGCAAGTGGTTATATAAGCCCATAACACTGTTGGTACTCTCAAATCTCGATCGTCTCTGTTGAGTACATTTTTATGCTTCCTTTCACTCCATAAAACCATACTTTTGTCTCCAAAACCATCCATTTTGCCTCCATTGTATTCCATATTTTCCATAAAACAACCTATTCAAGGAAAATTTATCATTCCTTAGCTTAAGAATTGAATTTTTTATTTTTTAGCATTAAAATTAAAAAATTTATCAGAAATTACAAGATTTGACTAAATCTCGTAATTGCTCCAAGGTTCGTGTACTTTCAGGACAACTGGGAGAAATCAGATACATGTGTCATGATCCCTGATGTACAAGTATGGATGAATACCTATCAGGTTCGAGATATGAGCTTTCTAGGTGCCCGTTCAACGCTGGTCAAAAAGGGTTACTTCAACAGAAAATACCCTGTTTTAGCAGAAAATCATGGACAGTTTTAGATTTTCTTGGTATTTGTGCATATTTTATGGATCTGAAGGGGGTATTCAACCTTCCTAGAATATTTTATGGATACGATCATCATATTAGGAGAGTTCTTATCATTTTCAGTTTCAAACTTCTTGTATAAATACTTCAGGACATGGACTAGTATGACATCTGATGTTGATGAAGAAAACTCTGAATTTTCAGTCTTGAGATCAGTTTGGCGTTTTGTTCTTGATGATGTTTATGAGATAATTATCTGAATGTTGCTAGAATTTCCTTCTTAACTCAAAACAAACTCTAGGTGTACAAGTGAAGCACTGGAGGGCCCCCTTTGCCAAGCTAGTACACTTCTCCTTATTCATTCTTTTCAAGTAAATTTTGGTATGAGCTTTAGTTCAATTTATATTTTGTTGTAGGTAATGCTGTTGTGTTTTACTTGATTTCAAAATTATTTATGTTGTTGATGAATGTGGGAAAGAAAAGAATGCATCTCTTATAAAAGGGTTTAGTCTTTCTGACATTTACAAGCCTCTAAACTAGTTTGAATGCTTAGTATTAGTTGAATTCTTTTACTTTAGCTTGTTGATTAATGGTAAGAGATCTATGAATACACCTTCTATAAATAATCTTAGCATTTATTTCATACTTAGCACTTAGATTAGCTTTTGAATTATTTCTATTTAAAGAACTAAATTTATCTCCAAGTCCATACATTTTGGATGTGTCTCTAAGTCTTACAAACACTAGATTGACAATCAAATAAACTCTAATTTACATTAGTAGAATGGAGACCAACATTTTGGCGTCGTTGTCAGGGAGGAACATTTAGAGATAGACTTAGAAAGATCATTTTAATAAGTAGTAAAAAAAAACAAAAAACAAAAAACATAGAAACATAATTTAGTTTTTAATTTTAGTTATGTTTCTTTATGTCTAAACGTAGAGATGACAAAGGTAGATTTTTTAAACAAAACCCCCCAAAAACTAATCAACCATCAGTGGGAGCAGGAACATCTATAACTGAGAAAAACAACTTCACTACACCAACTAATGGAAAAATTACTTTGGAAGAATTGGAAGAAAAACAACGTTCAGTACAAATGTTAACTCTCATAGAAAGAAAAATTTTGTTGGCTCATGAAGTAAAGAAGAAACAAACATAGTCAGAAACATCCTCTGTAGGAAAACAAAAACAAATAGAACAACCTCTTTTTACAACAGAAGTATTTGATTTTACTACAGAAGACTTCTTTACAATGTCAGAAGCTGACAGACAAGAGAGGGAGAGAAGAGAAAGACAAGAATGTGAAAGGGAATTAGAAAGAAAAATAAATGAAGAAAGAGAAAGGAAAGAACGAGAGGACATAGAATCAGATCGAGAAGAAACACGAGGAGGAAATGATGAAGATGAGTGTTGGCCCTTGACCAAGTTTTGGAAATTTCTTGGTCATTTTGACCTATTTTGGGACTTCGACAGCATGTCGAAGGGGGAGCACAAGTTGAAGCAGAGATCACAGGATCTCAGCCCCCTTTTAGGCCCCTTTTTGGGTTTTTGGGAATATGTAACGGGAAGGGGATGTTGGACCACGGGTTTACCCATGTTTAGGCCTATTTTGTATGTATATATAGATGTCTAGGCCATATAGAGAAGTAGTGGAT
The DNA here is from genome assembly GCA_009831015.1 of Picea engelmannii. Classification (NCBI taxonomy): domain Eukaryota; kingdom Viridiplantae; phylum Streptophyta; class Pinopsida; order Pinales; family Pinaceae; genus Picea; species Picea engelmannii. The sequence continues at coordinate 127,706 of ML785849.1, forward strand.
GACATATCTATGTGATGTAGGATAAGTTCCAAGGGTTGGATCTGTGTGATCAAGGCTTTGTGCATTCAGTGTAAGACTTGTAGAGCTGAGTCCAAGTCCCTAGGAGAGACTGTAGAAGTCTTTGTGCTATAACACAAGGAACAAGGATCTAGTGAGCTGCATAGATCTTCTGTCCTATGCAGAGTAAGGGTTTTGAGGCTCTGTGCTTGTAACCAATTGGCCGAAGACTATAAAGAAGAAGAGTTGGTGGACGTAACCCCAGGGTGGGGGTGAACCACATAAACACTATGTTATGTGCTTTGTGCCTTGTCTTGATGTGTTCATATGTTATATGCTAAGTGATATGATATGTTTAGATAGATCTATTCATGCTTGGTGCTTATTATCTGTGAGAATGTTAGATCTGATATAGATATTCATGTTTAGTGCTTGATATGCTCATTCTGATCCATCTATATATGCTAAGTGCTTGAATATTGTAGATTAGTTGGAATACTGTGAAGTTTTGTCTTATAAGAGAAGTGGTTATTGACTGTATATTGAGGAACTAACGATGTTAAGTGATTTATTAAGTAGTACAATCACAAATCTGTGTCCCAGCTAAGGTTGCAGACACTTGAGTCATGCAACCACCCCTGCCTCTACCTCAGGTGAGACTTCATCTGCTTTGCAGGTGTTACCGAAAGGGCCTATAGTTAGGGCTTTGTTGGTGCGCTTTTGTAGCATTAAACCCTGGGTCTGCCCGTGTGCCAACAAATGGTTTTGTTTATGGGACCTGAAACTGTGATTGTTGGGAACTGAGAAAGAAGAAGCTATGTGAAAAGATTCATCCTGAAATTGTGAAATCTTTGTGCGTAGATCTGTGCCCTAGTGCGCAATATTCTACTTGATTTATAAATCTATGTTCTAAAGAAAGAATATAAAATATGAAGAGAGGATTAACCCTCTGTTACAGTTGCAGAAGGTTGGGACATTTCGCTAAGGAATTCCCTGGTGGAAGACCTAGTTGTCTTTGTTGTAAAGCTCTAGACTATGAAGTATTGGATTGCCCTAGAATGATTGCTAAGCTTGAAAGAATGAACCTGAATCAATAAAACCCTAAGGAAGATCCAGAACCTATGGACGAACATTAGAAAGAATTAGAGAAAACATTGCTACAGATGAAAGAAACTCTGAATGACCACCGACATGTCAGATTATCAGATATCTTCAAAGAGAAGGAATGAATCAAAACAATAATAGGAGACTTCGACATTGACTGTGTTTTGGATGAGGAAACACAGATGAATATTATGCCAGAGAGAACCTGGGAATCTATAGGAAGGTCTATTATGACCCCTTCTCTAAGAGGAATAGGTTTATTTAGAGGAAATCTAGTAAACCTATGTGTAAGGCTCACTCAAATACCTATGATTGTCAATGGAACTTCGATAGAAGAAGACTTTGAGATTATTAAATTTGTTGAAGACAATGCCCCATTTACCATGCTAATAGGAAAACCTTGGATTGATAGAGATCAAGCCAGATGAAAGGAAGAAGAATAAGTTTTGGAACAGAAGAAGCAAGAGCTAAAAGATTTTATGACCAAAAGGATTACACACTTGATTAACGAACAAGAGAGAAGATCAGAAATATTTAATGCTAGCAACCCGGATGTCAAAGCTAAGAGAATGGTAGAGGATCCACAGAATATTGAATTACCTATCCCAGAAAAAGAATAAGTATTATCTAGGAACCCTAGGAAAGAATTTCAACAGTGCGAAGTAACTAAGACCAAAGAAGATAAGAATCCTAATGAGAAAATCACTACCGAGATGAATCTCACTGGAAAGAAGGCTAGAAAGTTAAGAAAGAAGAGGGATAAAATTGAAAAGTTACAGGAGGTTCTAGAGGAGACATTGCAGAAAGAAAAATCGCAGAATTGGAGCTTCGCTGAGATATCAGAACAACGACACATGGCACTTCGCCATGATGAAACAATATAGTTGTTGGGGCCGATATATCCATTCGACTTCCGCTCTGAAAATACATAAAATAAATAAAGGTTCTTCATTGGACCGTTGGAAAACTCCATAATGGATCGAACAAGAGTTAATGGAGGATCATACCCATTGCAAGCCAATCGTTGTCAAATTACCTATTTATCTCATCGCGCCATGCACTTAGAACACTTTTTCCAATTGAGAATTCGAGCCCACAGACTAAGTTGAGTTTATACAATGATCATTGTGGTCTCGTTCTCTATCTCCTTACCATGTGTAAGTTGTTCTATAATCCAGTGAATTGTTTACCTTGAGTGCGTATGTCAGAAGCATTGAGCACTGCAGAGAAAGCTGCTGAGGAAGTTTTGATCGACTTGATGACTGAGAAATCCATGTCGATGTTTGAAGGTATCCAGGATTCATCTATGAGAATAGTGCAAGCGTCCCCATCCACTTTTCACGGAGTTGGACCGTCCCGCGAGAGGCAAAATAAACACAAGGATGACTTAGTGAATGCTAAGCTGATTATTAGCATTCTGCCTACTTATATACCACCTCTGAGGGGCGCAGAGGTGGATAAGATCACAAAGTTGAAGTTTAGTGACTTCAACCTTGGTGATAGGAAAGTGTACAATATGCTAGCCCCATATAAGTATCTTACTAGAACCAAGGGAACAAATTCAAAGATCGTTCCCCAACAGTGGACCATGGAACTCGTGCAATCCACACTTTTTAATGTAATGAAGATTCCTCACTTCGGGAGGCATCAAGAAGTGAACGCATGTGTCAATTTGTTGTTGTCCTGCTATCATGGAGGATACTTATGGTTGAACTGCCGCATCACAGTGAATCCGACATTGATCAATTAGATCACAAGGCTTAGAATGCAAGGCCCTGACCCACAGGATTTCTACCCCAGAAAGACCATAGATCATGCTCTTGCCCAGAGGATAAAAGATACTTACAATGATGTAGAGAAGGGCATGCGAGGCTACAAGGTATCCTGTATCCAGATTTGTGCAGTGTGCCTTGGCTGTCAGTTGATCGAAGTAAATCTAGTCTGCAAGAACCGACCGACACAAGTAACTGGATTCGTAGTCGACCTCGTAGGGAAGTGCGCAGAGGGGATAGAGATGAATTGGGTGAAGTACCTGGTAAACCAACTGGAACTAGATTGCAAGGAAGCGCAAGACCAAGGATATGAGTTCCACTTCAGTTGGATTCTCATATTGATCGCTTTGATTGCATGGGAGATGCTGGAAGGTGTGACCTTCTCGGACACCGAGCCCTTTGAACCTCTGGTCGTGAAGTTCAGTACACTATGGTACTCTAGTGACATGAACAAGAAATGGCAATCTAATGTTGTCTTCCACACGTATTATAACCAATTAAAGGTAGCCATACAGTCCACGCCTCACATCACCCCGAACACGCTCCACAGGTTCAGGCCCTTAATGAAATTCATCATGGATCACCATTTCATCTATATCACCGCGTGCACTAACGAGAATAAACAACAACTGCAGTCACACTACAAGTTAATTGAGGATGACTTGGAGGAGATTACCAAGGAATGGTTGGTGGACCTCCTTGTTCCAACGGACCGTGTGGAGATGCCCAATGTTGATAGCCCCAAAACTGCACCAGATACAGCTGGACCTAGCAAGCTAAAGAAGACTAAAGAGGTCCATGATTTAGACAGTGCATCCATAAAGACTTCTTCCATCTGAGCAGATCAAGGAGGAGATGGTGGAGAGATAGATGGCACAAAAGTTGAACCGAAGAAAGGTGAGGTGACACCACCAAGAGACGAGGAGGATCCCTCTAAGAAAAGGAAGGTTTCCCCTCCGAAACCTTCTTCAAGGAAGAAAATGAAAGCAACCAGAACCAAATTCGATACCACCCTCACCTCAGACGACTTCGACTTCATCATCGCAGCACCAAATGATGCTTCACTGGAGATAGCAGAGAAGCAATAAGCTAAGAAGGAGGAGGTGTTCAATCAGATTAAGGATGAACTCCAAGGAGTGCAACAATCACTACAGTCCAGCCGCGTAGTATCTACTGCGCCCCTGATAGTTGGAACACCAGAACTAGGTGATGAGCTCACTCAATTACACTGCATTGCTGATACAGTTGAAGCTTTCCTTCGACAAGCTAAGGGAGAGACAAAACAATCCACCCAGGATTTAGTGCAAGTACATAAATACCTTGAGGAGAAATGAACTGTTGTAGAATGAGAAAGGGTTTCTCTACAAGAAAAATGGGATGAAGAAAAATAAGAGCTACAACAAAGAAAGGAACAGTTGCTCACCGAGCAACTTGAAGTTAAGGAAAGGGTTAACAGAGCACTTCTCTCTGTGACAGTCGTTGAAGTACAGATCGAGGAACAAGTTCCACAACAGGTGGCACAAATGGAATAGGTAATCCAGAAGCTACAACAACGCATCGCCAACTTAGAGCTCCACGCAGTATCTGAAACCCCACAGGAGATAAGGAACCAAAGAGAATCAGCTGCCCGCAGTGCAGTTGATCGACTAAAATATCTTTCCTTGGAGTGCAAGAAACTTAGTAACCGCAGTGCCCAGACCTACAAAAAACTCACTGAAAACCCAGAATTGCAGACACTGGAGTTGCAGCTCCAAGAAGTGAAGCATAATGCAAATACACTATAGGCGCAGCTGAAGGCCCTGTCAGGTGTAGAAAGGATGAAGAGATCTCAAGAACAATGCACAGCTCAACATCAGATCCATATGATTCAAAGAAAAGTGATGGAAGTCACTCAACGACTTCAACCTGTGTAGGATAAGACATCAAAGTTGTTTACAGAGGTTGAAAGCCAAGGAGCAGAGCTAGAACAAGTCATCCTCACAGAAGAACAATGCCTAGAAGGACCAGTGAATGATGCAGTCATCCAGGAGTTCACCAAACAAGAGGCCACAACAAAGAAGCAAGTCAAAGCAGCTCGAGCCAAGCTCGAGGCATTCGAGGTAGAACTACATAGACCTGAGTGACTCAGGACGAGTCACAGGTGAGTGTTGGGGGGATATTGGACCTTGACCAAGTTTTGGAAATTTCTTAGTCATTTTGACCTATTTTTGGACTTCAACAACCTATCGAAGGAGGAGCGCAAGTCGAAGTGGAGATCACAGGATCTCATCCCCCTTTTGGGCCTCTTTTTGGGTTTTTGGGAATATGCAATAGGAAGGGGATGTCGACCAATGGGTTTACCCATGTTTAGGCCTATTTTGTATGTATATATATAGATGTCTAGGCCATATAGAGAAGTAGTGGATGATATATCTATGTGATGTAGGCTAAGTGTCAAGAGTTGGATCTATGTGATCAAGGCTTTGTGCATTTGGGATAAGACTTGCAGAGTTGAGTGCAAGTCCCTGGGAGAGACTGTAGAAGGATTTGTGCTGTAACACAAGGAATAAGGATCTAGCGAGCTACGCATATCTTCTTTCCTATGTGTATTAAGGATTTTGAGTCTCTGTGCTTGTAACCGATTGGCCGAAGAATATAAAGAAGAAGATTTGGTGGATGTAGCCCCAGGGTGGGGGTGAACCATGTAAACATTGTGTTATGTGCTTTGTGCCTTGTCTTGATGTGTTCATATGTTATATGCTAAGTGCTCTGATATGTTTAGATATATTTATTCATGCTTGGTGCTTATTATTTGTGAGAATGTTAGATCTGATATAGATATTCATGCTTAGTTCTTGATATGCTCATTCTGATCCATCTATATATGCTAATTTCTTGAATATTGTAGATTAGTGGGAATATTGCGAAGTTTTGTCTTATAAGAGAAGTGGTTATTGATTGTATATTGAGGAACTAACGATGCTAAGTGATTTATTAAGTAGTACAATCACAGATCTGTTTCCCATCTAAGGTTGCAGACACTTGAGTCCTACAACTACCCCTGCCTCTACCTTGGGTGAGACTTCATCTGCTTCACAGGTGTTGCCGAAAGGGCCGGTAGTTAGGGCTTTGTTTGTGTTCTTTTGTAGCATTGAACCCTGGTTCTGCCCCTATGCCAACAAATGGTTCTGTTGTTGGGACCTGAAACTGTGATTGTTGGGGACTGAGAAAGAAGAAGCTTTGTGCAAAGATTCATCCTGAAATTGTGAAAGCTCTATGCGTAGATTTGTTCCCTTGTGCGTAGTATTCTACTTGATTTATAAATCTCCGTGCTAAAGAAATAAGATCATATCTGAAAGAAAGAAGCCCGATCTAAAGAAAGAAGATCAGATCTGAAAGAAAGAAGCTCGATCCAAAGAGAGAAGATCAGATCTGAAAGAAGGAAGCCTGATCTAAAGAAAATAAGATCAGATCTGAAAGAAAGAAGCAAGATCTGAACGCTTGGCACTCTAAGAAAGGTAAAATTAAGAATTTATGATCAAAAGAAGTAAGATTTGCGAGCTCTGTGCTCTGATAAAGGTAAGAATAGTTAAAAGTGTTAGATTTGAAAGCTTTGTGCTTTGTAGAAGTAAGATAAGTGGAAATTTTTGTTTCTAGAGTATGGATCTAGGTATGTTTAATAGAGTCTATCCTAGTTTGAAAGCTAGGGAATTAATAAATGAAAGAAGGTTTGATATGAGTAGATCTAATAAGAATAGTGAAAGATATATTATACCTATGCATAGAAAGAATGTTTGGACTAATGAATGGATGTAGGATCCTAGAAAGAAATTGTTGCAGGTTAGCTCATACGATCCTAGCACGCAGTACATAAGAGGTTGGGGATCATTTAAAAGGAAGAGAGGATTAATCCTCTATTACACTTGCAGAAGGCTGGGACATCTTGCTAAGGAATTCCCTGGTGGAAGACCTAGTTGTCTTTGTTGTAATGCTCTAGACCATGAAGTATTGGATTGCCCTAGAATCATTGCTAAGCTTGAAAGAATGAACTTGAATCAAGAAAAACCTAAGGTAGATCTAGAACCTACAGATGAACCTTATAAAGAATCAGAGAAAGAATTGCTATAGATGAAAGAAAACCTGAATGACCATCGACATGTCAGATTATCAGAGATCTTCAAAGAGAAGGAATGCATCGAAGCAAGAATAGGAGACTTCAACATTGACTGTGTTCTGGATGAGGAAACACAGATGAATATTACGTGAGAGAGAACCTGGGAAGATATAGGAAGGCCTACTATGATCCCTTCACTAGGAGGAATAGGTTTATTCATAGGAAATCTAGTAAACCTGTGTGGAAGGCTCACTTAGATACCTATAACTATCAATGGAACTTCGACAGAAGAAGACTTTGAGATTATTAAATTTGTTGAAGACAACGCCCCGTTTACCATACTAATAGGAAAACCTTGGATTGATAGAGATCAAGCCAGACAAAAGGAAGAAGAAGAAGTTTGGAATAGAAGAAGCAAGAGATAAAATATTTTATGACCAGAAGGATCACACACTTGATTAATGAACAAGAGAGAAGATTGCAGATATTTAATGCTAGAAACCTAGATGTCAAAGCTAAGAGAATGCTAGAGGATCCATAGAAGATTGAATTACCTATCCCAGACAAAGAAGAAGTATTATCCAGGAACCATAGGAATTAATCTCAATAGTGCGAAGTAACTAAGACCAAAGAAGATAAGAATCAGAATGAGAAAAGCACTACTGAGACGAAGCTCACTGGAAATAGGGCTATAAAGTTAAGAGAGAAGAGGGCTAAAACTGAAAAGTTACAGGAGGTTCTAGAGGAGACCTCACAGAAAGAAAAATTGCAAAATTGGAGCTTCGCTGAGATATCAAAACAACGACACATGACACTTCGCCATGATGAAGCAATATAGTCGTTGGGGCTGATATATCTGTTTGACTTCCACTCCGAACGGACATAAAATAAATAAAGGTTCATCATCAAACCATTGGACCGTGCCATAATGGATCGAACAGGAGTTAATGGAGGCTCATACCCATTACAAGCCAACCATTGTCGAATTACCTATTTAGCTCGTCGCGCCATGCACCAAGAATACTTTTTCCAATCGAGAATTCGAGGCCACAGACTAAGACGAGTTTATACAGTGATCATTGTGTTCTCATTCTCTATCTCCTTACCATGTCTGAGTTGTTCCCCGATCCCGCGAATTGTTTACCCTGAGTGCGTATGTCGGAAGCATTGAGAGCTACAGAGAAAGCTGCTGAGGAGTTTTTGATCGACTTGATGACTGAGAAATCCATGTCGATGTCTGAAGGTATCCAGGCTTCATCTACGAGAACAGTGCAAGCATCCCCATCCACTACTCATGGAGTTGGACCGCCCCACAAGAGGCGAACTAAATGCAAGGATGACTTAATGAATGCTAAGTTGATTCTACCTACTTATCTATTACCTCTAAGCAGCGCAATAAACCGAGACAGTGTGCCCATATATTTTGAATATGAATTGGTCCCTGCATACCTTCCAAAGGGGATACGCTCAGTGCACGCAAACTAGGATAAGATCGTAGAATTGAAGTTTAGTGACTTCAACCTCGGTGACAGGAAAGTGTAAAATATGCTAGCCAAATATAAGTATCTGACTAGAACCAAGGGAAAGAATTCAAAGATCGTTCCCTAGCAGTGGACCATGAACCTCGTGCATTCCACGCTGCTTAATGTAATGAAGATTCCTCACTTCGAGAGGCATCAAGAAGTGAACACATGTGTCAAGTTGTTGCTATCCTGCTATCGTGGAGGATACTTATGGTTGAACTTCCGCATCATAGTGGATCGAACTTTGATCAATTGGATCACAGGTCTTAGCATGTAATCCCCTGACCCACAAGATTTCTACCCCGGAAAGACTGTGGATTGCGGTCTTGGCCAGAGGATAAAATATACTTACAGTGATGTAGATAAGGGTATGTGAGGCTACAAGGTAGAATTTATCCAGAGTGGCACAGTGTGCCTTGCCTGTCAAATGATCGCAGGCAAGCTAGTTCGCAAGAACCGACCGACCCAAGTAACTAGATTCGTAGTTGACCTTGTCGGGAAGTGCGCGAAGGGGCTACAGATGAATTGGGTGAAGTACCTAGTAAACCAACTGGAACTGGATTGCTGGGAACTGAAAGACCAAGGATATGAGTTCCACTTCAGTTGTCTTCTCATACTGATCGCTTTCATTACATGGGAGATGCCGAAAGGTGCGACCTTCCCGGACAACGAGCCCTTTGAACCTCTGGCCATGAAGTTCAGTACACTATGATACTCTAGTGACATGAACAAGCAATGGAAATTGAATTCTGTGTTCCACAAGTATTATAACCAGTTGAAGGTAGCCATACAGTCCACGCCTCACATCACCCCGAACACTCTCCATAGGTTCAGGCCCTTAATGAAATTCAGCATGGACCGTCATTTCATCTATATCACCGCGCACACTGACAAGCATAAACAACAACTGCAGTCATACTGCAAGTTAACGAAGGATGACTTGGAAGAGATTACCAAGGAATGGTCGATGGACCTCCTTGTTCCAGCAGACCCTGCAGAGATGTACGATGTTGACAGCCCCGAAACTGCATCAGATACAGCCAGACCTAGCAAGCTAAAGAAGACTGAAGAGGTCCACGATTTAGACAACGCATCCGTAAATATCACTTCCATCTCAACAGAGAAAAGAGGAGATGGTGGAGAGATAGATGGCATAAAAGTTGAACTGAATAAAGGTGAGGTTACACCGCCAAGAGACGAGGAGGATACCTTGAATAAAAGGAAGGTTTCCCCTCTGAAACCTTATTCAAGGAAGAAAATGAAAGAAACCAGAACCAAATTCGAGACCACCCTCACCTCATACGACTTCGACTTCATCGTCGCAGCACTAAATGATGCTTCGTTGGAGATAGCAGAGAAATAAGAAGCTAAGCAGGAGGAGGTGTTCATTCGGATTAAGGATGAACTCCAAGGAGTGCAACAGGCACTACAGTCCATCCGCACAATATCCACTACACCCCTGACAGTTGGAACACCATAAGTAGGTGATGAGCCCTCTCAATTACACCGCATTGCTGATAGAGTTGAATTTCACCTTAGATGAGCTAAGGGAGACAACAAAAGCCACCCAGGCTTTAGCGCAAGTACATAAAGACCTTGAGGAGAAACAAAGTGTTGGAGAATGATAAAATCTTTCTCTATAAGCAAAATGGGATGAAGAAAAAATAGATATATAGCAAAGAAAGGAACAAAATCTCACCGAGCAACTTGAAGTTAAGGAAAGGGTCAATAGATCACTTCACTCTATGACAGTCGTTGAAGTACAGATCGAGGAACAAGTTCCACATCAGGTGGCACAATTGGAAAAGGTAATCCGGAAGCTAAAACAACGCATCGCCGACTTAGAGCTCCACGCAGTACCTAAAACCCCAGAGGAGATAAGGAACCAAAGAGAAGCAGTTTCCCACAGAGTAGTTGATAGACTAAAATATATTGCCTTGGAGTGCAAGCAACTCAGTAACCATAGTGCCCAAACCTACGAAAATCTCACTGAAAACTTGGAATTGTAGACACTGGAGTCACAACTCCAAGAAGCGAAGAAAAACATAGATACACTACAGGCGCAGCTGAAGGCCCTGTTAGTTGTAGAAAGGATGAATATATCTCAAGAACAATGCACAACTCAACATCAGATCAATATGATTCAAAGAAAAGTGATGGAAGTCATTCAACGAATTCAACCTGTGCAGGATAAGGCATGGTAGTTGTTTACAGAGGTTGAAAGCCAAGGAGGAGAGCTAGAACAGGTCGTCCTCACAATAGAACAATGCCTAGAAGGACCAGTGAATGACGCAGTCATCCATGAGTTCACCGAACAAGAGGCCACAGAAAAGTAGTAAGTCAAAGCATCTCGAGACAAGATCGAGGCGTTCAAGGCATAATTGTACAGACCTGAGTGACTCAGGATGAGTCATAGGTGAGTGTTGGGGGCATGTTGGCCCTTGACCAAATTTTGGAAATTTCTTGGTCATGTTGACCTATTTTGGGAATTCAATAGGCTATCGAAGGAGGAGAACAATTCGAAGCAGATATCACAGGATCTCATCCCCCTTTTGGGCCCCTTTTTGAGTTTTTAGGAATATGTAATGGGAAGGGGATGTCGGCCCATGGGTTTACCCATGTTTAGGCCTATTTTTTATGTATAGATAGATTTCTAGGCCATATAGAGAATTAGTGGATGATATATCTATGTGATGCAGGGTAAGTGCCAAGAGTTGGATCTGTGTGATCAAGGCTTTGTGCATTCGGTGTAAGACTTACAGAGATGATTCCAAGTCTCTCAGAGAGACTATAGAAGGCTTTGTGTTGTAACACGAGGGAGAAGGATATAGCGAGATGTGCAGATCTTATGTCCTGTGTGGAGTAAGGGTTTTGAGGCTCTGTGCTTGTAATTGATTGGTCGAAGACTATAAAGAAGAAGAGTTGGTGGATGTAGCCCTAGGGTGGGGGTGAACCACGTAAACACTGTGTTATGTGCTTTGTGCCTTGTCTTGATGTGTTCATATGTTATATGCTAAGTGCTCTGATATGTTTAGATAGATCTATTCATTCTTGGTTCTTATTATCTGTGAGAATGTTAGATATTATCTAGATATTCATGCTTAGTGCTTGATATGCTCATTCCGATCCATCTATATATGCTAAGTGCTTGAATATTGTATATTAGTGGGAATACTGTGAAGTTTTGTCTTATAAGAGAAGTGGTTATTGACTATATATTGAGGAACTAATGATGCTAAGTTCTTTATTAAGTAGTACAATCACAGATCTGTGTCCTAGCTAAGGTTGCAGACACTTGAGTCCTGCAACCACCCCTACCTCTACCTCAGGTTAGACTTCATCTGCTTCCCAGGTGTTGCCAAAAGGGTCAGTAGTTAGGGATTTTTTGGTGTGTTGTTGTAGTGTTGAACCCTGGGTCTTCCCCTGTGCCAACAAGGAGGAAGAAGAACAAACTACATTTGCATTTCCAATTGTCGATACACAAACCCTCTTAGGAGATGAAATAAAAATGAAGAATATTCCTCCTTCTATTCTTCCAAATTTCTTTGGTATGTCTACTAAAGATCCTGATGCTTTCATGTTTGAATTTGATATCGTTTGTCGAACATATGGATATACCAATGATGCTCAAAAACTTCGTTTATTTCCTGCAACTTTGAAAGGATATGCTTTGATATGGTTCATGGGATTAGGAGAAGCAACCATAGTATACTGGGATGACATGAAAAACAAATTTCTTGTTAAATATCAACCATATTGTAAATCAAAATACTCTAAAGAAGATATTTTTAAAATGTCTCAAAGTGAAGATGAAAGCTTAGAAGAATATCTAGAAAACTTTCTCTATAATGTGAAAAAATCTAAGCAAACTAATCTTCCTTTGGATGTCATACGTACTATCTTTTTAAAGGGAATTCTAGATGAAAATTTGGATGCTCTTAAAATAATGGGGGCAGGGGATATTTCTCACTTTCCTTTCCCTAAAATTGTTGAATTATGTAAGAAATATTTAAGAGGAAAAGCTAAAAGAGGTCGAGGACAACGCGATATTGTGACTAAGGAAACCAAATCAATTTCAAATGGTGTAACTAAATCAGAATTAGGACATTTGTTTGAGGATTTTAAAACTGATCTTATGAATTCACTTGGTTCACAATTTGATACATTAAAAGTTAAAAAGAAGCAGGATGAACAAGATCAGGTATTATCAATATTTTGTGCTAAGTGTAGGAAGAAACATGCATTAAAAGACTGTCCTTTAGACAACATTTAGATTTGTGGGCTGTGTACAGATAACCATGCAACTGATGATTTTCCAAAGTTGAAAGAATTGCAGGCTACTCACATGGAAGAAGGACAAGGAATGGAATCTATTTACTACTTAGCATCAATAATACCTTGGCAACCACGTTTTACAAGTATGTCTCAAAATTCTACTCAATTATTTCAACAGTTTCCTCAGAATTTTCAATATCCTATTCAAAATTCATGGAATGTTCCTATGCCTTGGAAATCTTGGCCTCCTGAGAAGAACCAAATTCAACCTCCTCAAGTTTGGAGAGGATATGCTTATGGAAATCAACCATACCAACAACCATACCAATACCAACAACCCTTTCCTTATCAACAATTCCAGCAGAATCAATGAAAAAATTCATATTCTCAGCAATCACTACCTGCACCACAACTAACCCAACCTCAACAATTTCAAATACTATCTAACCAAAATCCACCCAGACCAACTCAATTACCATCCCAACCAGTATCAAATCCTAATTGCAAAGTGGAAAAACCCATGTATAACATTGATGAAGGAACATCATTTTCTACATACTCAATCCTTCCTCTTCAAAACATCCACTTAAGGTCTGGGAAATTTTTACAAAAGGACTCTCCTGTTATTATAGAAGAACAAATTGAAGAAGAGAAGATTCCTAGCACAGAAAAATTACCAATAGAAAATCAAATTCAGAAGAGTAAAACAATAAATACCCATACACCTCCTTTTCTAGAAAGGTTAGTTAAGGAAAAACTATCAATTTCTCTTCCTGAATTTGATGTCTTATATGAATTAAAGAATGTCTGTGTGAAAATTCCTTTATTTCAATCTATCAAAGATATCCCAATCTATACAAAATAAATCAGGGAATTATGTTCAAAGAAAACTGGCAAAAGAAAGAAGGATCCACCAACAATTCATGTAATTGGAAATTTAGCAGGCCTAATGTCAAATACTATTTCAGTTGAAAAATATGTTGACCCAGGAATTCCAATGGTAACAATAACAATCAACAATTTTTCAATCTCTAAAACATTAATTGACTTAGGATCAGCTATCAATGTGATGACATTAGAGACAATGATATATTTGAATCTGCAAAATCTTCGACCAACCACTACAGTCCTAGAATTAGGTGATAGATCTAAATTAGTGCCAGAAGGTATACTCGAAGATATCACAGTTTCTTTTGATTCTCGGGAGTATCCAGTAGATTTCTTATTTCTTCAACCAAAATATAATCTAGGAGGCCATCCATTGATTCTTGGAAGACCTTGGCTGGCCACAGATGATGATTGCATTGGTTGTAGAACAGGGAATATGATTATTTCACATGGAACTGAAAGGAAACAGATCACACTTTATCCTCCTTCTCAAAAATCTTTTGTAATAGATCAATTGCCATGTCTTGATGAAAAAAAACAACAACAAGAATAAGTGATTCAACCTATCTTAAGTATTAATCAAGCTTTTGATTTTAGGGAAGAAAATAATGAAGACTTGTTAGACTATTTCATTTATGAACCAGATATATCGAAATAATTGATAAAGATGCAATACATTGCTGCAGATCAAGTTTTAGGACAAAATTTTCAGGAAAATTGCACAATCCATTCCTTAGAATCATCATTTAATGGCATTTTTCCTATTATCTCAATAAAAAATACTCAAAGAAAAATAATTGAAATAAGTTGTGGGAAATATTTGAATATTGGTGCAAATCTTGAACCATCTTAGGAAGAACAATTGATTGCATTATTGAATAAATGTCATAAATTATTTTCTTTGGAATATACTGATATGTAGGGAATTCATCCTGAGGCATGCACTCATCATATCTACATAGATGATAACATAAGACCTCTAAGACAACCTCAACGAATAATGAATCCAATGTTGAAAGAGGTAGTGAAAGAAGAATTGAAAAAATGATTAAAGGTAGGATTTATCTACCCTATCTCTAACAGTCAATGGGTTTCTTCATTAGTTGTTGTACCTAAGAAGAATGGAAAATGGAGAATCTATGTAGATTATAGAGAGTTAAACAAGGCAACACTTAGAGATCATTTTCCATTACCATTCATAGATCAAGTCTTAGATGCACTAGCTGGGAAAATATATGTTTCCTTCATAGATGGATTTAGTGGCTAAAATCAAATCAAAATAGCATTAGAAGACCAGGAAAAAACTACTTTTACATTCCCCCGGGGTACATATTCTTATAAGGTATTACCTTTTGGTTTATGTAATGCTCCAACTACTTTTCAAAGAGAAGTTTTGGCTATTTTTGTTGATTTAATACATGAATGTGTAGAGGTATACATGGATGATTTTTCTGTGTATGGTAATACTTTTGATGATTCCTTGAAAAATTTGGAAAAATTCCTAAAAATATGCATAGAATTTTTTTTGTATATCAACAATGAAAAATGTTTCATGATGTTAACTGAAGGAATAGTATTGGGTCATCATATTTCATCATCGGGAATTACAATGGATCCTAGAAAAATACAAATCATTGTGAACTTATCAAGACCAAACAATCAGAAGGGTGTGAGAAGTTTTCTTGGATATGCAGGCTATTACCGAAGATTCATTGAAAAATTTAGTAAAATAGCTTTTCCATTATTCAAATTACTTGCAAAAGATGTACATTTTCATTAGGATACTAATTGTCAAAATGCCTTTAAGAAACTCAAGGAAAAGCTATCAACAACACCTATCTTAAGAGGGCCTGATTGGGATTTTCCATTTCACATATATACAAATGCATCAGATACTGCAATAGGGGCATCATTGGGTCAAAAATAAAATCTTATGACTTATGCTATTTACTTTATTAGCAAAAATATAACCCCTACAAAATTCAATTACACAGTCACTGAGAAGGAAATGTTGGTAGTAGTACATGCTGTGAATAAATTTCATCATTACATCACTGGTTATGAAGTCTTTATCCATACAGATCATTCTGCCATAAGATATCTCATGAAAAAACCTATTACTAATGTCAAGATAACAAGATGGTTGTTATTGATGCAAGAATTCAACATTATTGTCTTAGATAGACCTGGAAGGGAAAATCAAGTGGTAGATTTCTTATCTCGATTGAATAACTCTGGTGAGATTGTTCCTGTCTCAGATAATTTTCCTGATGAACACCTATTTGCAATCTCAGTTATAACTCCATGGTATGCTGATATAGCCAACTATTATCATCAGGATTGTTACCTCCTTTTACATTCAAAGAAAAGAAAAGGATAATTAAACAAAGTGCTAGATACACATGGATTGATGGAGACCTCTTTTATACATGATATGATATTATAATTAGAAGATGTTTAAGACAATATGATATATTAGAAATATTAAAATCTTTTCATGATGAACCTTGTGGTGGTCATTTTGCAGACAAGAGGACAACTTACAAAATATTCAATTTGGGGTATTATTGGCCATCAATCATTAAATATTCCAAGAAGTATGTTAGAAGCTGTGACAGTTTCCAAAGGATGGGAAATACACTTCCAATTGATAAGATGCCACTCAAGCCACAAGTTCACATTGACCCATTTGAAAAATGGGCTCTTGATTTCATCGGTCCAATAAATCCACCATCAAAAGGGAAGCAATACATCTTGGTATGTATTTATTATGTTACAAAGTGGGTGGAAGCTAAAGAATTAGTGAGAGATACAAAACAATCAGTGGTCCACTTTCTCTTTGAAGAAATATTTGTCAGATTTGGAGTACCCCAAGAGATTGTAACAGATCAAGGAGCACAATTTACTTCTAAATTGGTGCAAGACATAATAGACAAGTACAAGATCAAGCATCAAAAGTCCACACCCTATCATCCACAAGCCAATGGCCAGGTAGAATATACTAATAAAAAATTGGAATCCATCATGACCAAGACAGTCCAAATGCATAGAAAAGATTGGTCAGATAAGCTAAATGAAGCATTATGGGAATATAGAATCACCTGGAAAAACAGTATTGGGTTCACTCCTTATCAACTAGTCTATGGTAAGTAAGTTTTTTTACCAATATAGTTTCAAATTCATACTTTTAAACTAGCAGTTGATTTAGGAATAGATCTTTCTGAAGCAAAAAAAGAAAGGATCATGCATGTTGGCATAGGGGAAGACCCAGGATTTAGCTCCAAGAGTGCACCAACAGGCCCTAACTATTGGCCCTTTCGGCAACACCTGTGAGTCAGATGCAGTCTCACCTGAAGCAGTTATGGGGAGGTTCCAGGACAGAGATGTCTACAACCAAGGGGAATGTCAATTGGATTGGATACAAGAACAACACAACATTTATATATCATTTACCAACTTAGCTCTACTCTGCACAACTATCTATCAGATCTAACACAGTAATGAAATAACAATATATCAAAGTACAAAGAACAGAGCATCGTTCACAGATAACACAATATGTACGTGGTTCACCCTCTCTTTAGGGCTACATCCACAGAACTATGCTTTATAATATATTAAGATGAAGCATACAGTTCTTGTATGTACTCTTATCTAGCAGATCTTCTTCTTCTTCTCTCTTTCTCTCCCCTTCCTGTGCACCTAGTTGTAGGACTGATCTTCTCACCCAGCTGCAAGACTGATATTCTCACCCAGCTGAAGATCTTACAATACTAGAAGGCTCTTACACTTAGCACTTCTCTCTCTCACAACAATAATCTCCCATGCAAATACCAAAAATAGAACGACAATACCAACAACCCATCCCAGGTCTTCTTTACCTTTATTTATACATTACAATATCTCACCGACAACCTTAGGTCGAGACCTAAGTGTCAAAACCCTAGATACCAAAACCCTAGGTGTCTAAAACCCTAGGTCAACTTGACCTACGTTTTCAGGGCTTCACCAACCTGTCTTTCCTTCCTTCTCATGTGATGCTCCAAAGCATCCAACAGTGGCTTTGTCCTCTTGTTGAGTTGCCCATGATTCGTCTTCCTTGCTGATATGTCATCCTTGATCTCCTCGTCCAACTGTTTTCTTTCTCTTACTTCGCTCCACCTTTTCTTCTCTTCTTCTCACTTCAACCCAGTGAAAGTTACTATGTCTTCCGCGCAGTTCTCATTTCACCTTTTCTTCCTTAATCTTCGCTTACTTCCATAACCCAGAGCCAACAGGCCCCCAACACTCACTTGTGACTCGTCCCGAGGCACTTCAAATTTGATCCTTCTTCTCTGCTTCGTCTTCAGACTGCGTAGGGTAGCCTTTACTTTCAGCTCGATGCCTCCTTTCCTTGTGCACACTATCTTTTCTATGTCTGGTACCCAGTTTAAACTGCACCCGGTACCTAGACCCTTTTCCTCTTACTTTTAATGAGACTTATGAGGAAGATGGTTGTAATAATACAACTTCAACCGGATCCCATTCACTAACCCTTCCTTCCATTCTCCATTCAAAGTCTTCAACTGCGCAACCCCTCCTTCTAAAACATAGGAAACCTAATATGGCCCAAGCCAATGCATTCTGAACTTTCCTGTATGCTTCATGAATTTACTGTCGGATACCAACACTAGATCACCTTTCTTAAATTCCTTCTTCTTAATGTGTCTGTCATGGTAGGCATTCTCTCTTTCCTTCTATACTTGCTAATGGAATCTTGCAATAAATCTGTCTTCTTCAAGTTCGAACAACTATGTGAGCCTCTCTTGAACATCATTAGCATCATCCATACCTGTAGAGGCATCGATTCTTAGGCTTTGTACCAAATATTCCATTGGGACAACGAATTCAAGACCATAGACCAACTTAAAAGGGGTCTGCATTCGTAGCTTCTTACAGGTGGTTCTATAGGCCCAAAGTACTATTGGTACTCTTAAATCCCAGTCATCCCTGTTCACACTGCAAATTTTTGTCAACGTTGTCTCCAATATCTTGTTGAATGCTTCAACTGTTTCATTCTCTTGTGGATGGTATAGTGTGCTCTTCTGATTATGTATTGCAAATTCCTCGGTCAAGGATTCAATGGTATTATTGACGAAATGTGTGCCTTGATCACTCATAAGGATCTTTGGGCATCCAAACCTGGTTATGATGTCATCAAATATGAAGTGCACAGTTGTAGTTGAACTACAGTCCTTAACATCTCTTGCTTTGCCCCATCTGGTCAAGTACTTTATCGCAATGATTATGTACCTTGCTTCGACCCATCTGGTCAAGTAATTTTTTGTAGTGATTATGTACCTTGCTTCGGTGCGCTTTCCTGGTGGGTTTATAGGTCCCATGAAATCAATGGCCCATTTCTCAAATGATTGTAGATTCAGTTGTGGTGCTAACGAAATTTCATCTATTCTAGATGGTTTCCCAACTCTTTGGCATACATCACAAGCTCTGTAATAGTCCTTAGAATCTCTGTGTAAGGTAAGACACCAAAGACCAGCTCTAAGAACCTTCTGCGCAGCTTCTTTCCCTATGTAGTGTCCTCCTATGATGCCTTCGTGAGCTTCTACGAGGATCAACGATCACAGTTCTTCCATTACACATCTTCTCAATATCTCATCAGGTCCCATCTTGTATAGTTTTCCAACTATAAGTGAAAAGTCTACAGCATGCACTACTAGCTGTTTCTTCTGGGGAATTGTATACTCACTAGGTGCCATTCTTGTTGACATGAATTGGACTATCTCTACAAAGTGATCATCAATATTTATAATGGCTAGAAACTATGCATCCGACAGTGTATCCTCCAAACTAGTCGGCTCTTATCCATGTTCCAACCTTGACAAGTGGTCAGGACCTTTGTTCATTCTTCCTAGCTTCACTACGATTTCAAAATCATATTCTTGGATTAGCAGAATCCATCTACATATTCTTCCCCCCAACACTGGCTTGTTGACTAGGTATTTCAGTGCGGAGTGATCGATAAACATTTTAAAGTGTCCTCCCAACAAGTACTGCGGAACTTCTGCAACGCATACACCATGGTTAACCCTTCTCTCTCAGTAGTGGTGTAATTAATCTCTGTTGTTGATAGCTTCCTTCTAGAAAAGGATAACGAGTGGTCAATGTCTCATGTTCCCAGTTGTGCTAACACAACTCCTAACACAATAGAATATGCATCGACATGTACGTGGAATTCCTTGCTCCAGTCTGGAAAAACCAGAATAGGTGCAGTAACCATTTTCTGTTTCAATGTGTCGAAGCTCTGTTGGCATTCTTTTGTCCAGTGAAATTGGCAGTCCTTCTTCAGAATTCTATCCATGGGTGATGTAATCTGTGCATAGCCTTTAATGAACTTCATGTAATATCCAGTATGTCCCAGCACAATGCGTAGTTGTTTGATTGAAGTAGGAAGGGGTAGATCAATTATAATGACAATTTTAGATGGATCTACTAGCAATCCCTGCTTGCATATGATATGACCTAACAACACTCCAAAGGGTGAGAAGAAGATGCACTTCTTTAGGTTTAAATAAATCTGAGAGTGCTTGCACTTGTCCAACATTAGCCTTAGACATTCAATATGATTCTTCAATAAACTGAAAACAGTCCAATCATCAAAGTATGCTTCTAGAAATTTATGTAAAAACACTTTGAATGCTTTGACCACCACTTTGGAAAAGATGGCTGGAGAATTATTCAATCCAAATGACATCACTGTATACTGATAGGATCCCCATTATGTTGGAAATGTGGTTTCATGGTGATCTTCCTTGGCAATCTGGATCTGATGGTATCCTGAAAATCCATCTATAAAAGAATATACCTCATGGCCTCCTATGTTATCCAACACTTCGTTAGTAAATGGGGTAGGGAATGGGTCATGAAAACAGGCATCATTTAGCTTCCTGATATCCACACATATCCTAATCTCTCATGTCTTCTTGTCTTGTACCACCATAGGGATAATCCACTCTGACTCTTCAACAGGTTCTATGATTCCAGCTTCTAACATTCTGTCAAGCTCAATCTTCACTTTTTCCTTATATTTAGGGTTCAACCTGTAAGGTCTTTGTTTGAATGGTCTTGCATCTAGTTTCAAAGGGATCCTCATATTGCCCATAGGCCCTTTAATGCCCTTCATATCAGTGAACTTGTTTAGAAACAAGTCCTGATATTCATGCAGTAACTCTCTAATCTTGTCAGTAGTAGCAACATCCCAATAATCTCCAACGTTTGCAAGATTAGGTGTCTCCTCTGTTCCAATATTGAATTTATTGATCTTGATCGGTTTTCCAATGAAAGGTATCTCAACTCCTGGTCCTTCTATGTCTCTTTGACCTTCTGTTTCAGTGATGTTCACCTTCCTAGGATCATCGTCTTCATCAACATTGATGTTGTAACAGCCTTGCAGTTTCTGGAGGGGTGCAGTCCATTCGTCCTCTTCTTGTTCTAAAGGGAGGCTAGATACCTCCTCGAATAATTTCTATCTTACAAGATGTAATGCTTGATATACTAAAGGATATTGACTTTCAAATAAGAAGGTAGTTACAGAATTCTTAGTCATACCTTCCCAATTTGCAGTGATGAGGCGCAGTTCTGCTTGCAGGTACCAGTTGATAGGTGTGGTGTCCAGTGTGTTAATTAATTTTTGTGCCCACTGTTCTTGAGGAATGTTTCTCTAGGCTTCCTCGCAACTTTGCACATGGTCCTTTGGACAACTTCAACCTATATACCTAACTTTGCATCCTCCTACTTGTGCTGAGAACCGCATTGTCATCAAAGTACAACATTGTACTTAGTCTATAATGTTGTTTTTGTGTTCCCCCCACCATCTTGTTGGTGTTGCCTTCAAAGCCTCATCCACTTCCAATAGTCATTGTTGTGTTGGTACACTTTCTTCAAATTTCGACAAGAAAGTTTCTAAAGAGTTCAGATCATCAAAGGTGGGTAAGTTAGTTACTGTTGTGTCGATCCAACGAACTTCTCTGGTTAATATAGCACATTGCCTTGTATATACTTCATACATTTTGTTCTTCTAGTTCTCTAGTGCTTCCTCTAAGTCTAATGAACACGTGTTGTCACTTCGCCAGCTTAGGTTTCCATCGACTGTGGGATTAATGTAATCCTGTTGTCTGGTTGTTAGTTTATATATGTTTTCTAGTTCATATGCATGGTCCTCTTCTCTGATGGGTTCTATATATCTCTGACCTTCATCGGGGTCTAAAGGTGCAATGACCTTAAGGCCATCTCCTTCAAACATCATTTTTCTTTTCTTTAAATCAACCACAGTGGAATTATTGAAATCCCAATCAATTCCTAACAGAGAAGGGTAAGGACAACTTTAATCAACTATCTCAATTACCTCGAAGTTTACAAACATTCTTACTTCGTCGATGTCCACAGGGACATGTTCCAATTGTCCAAAGGGGCTGACAACTTGTTGATTAGCCATCCTAAGCCTGATAGGGGAATATATCAACTTAGGTTTTCCCATCAGTTCCCAGGCTTGCTTTGTCATGACATTGACCTCCGACCCTAAGTCGAGAACCACATAGTCTATATCATGGTCTCCAATTTGAGCATTCAAGTGAAATTCCTTATTTTTCCTTCTCCTTTTAGAGACTTGGTGTACTTCCCTATTCAGTAGGGGGTCTATCTTTCCCAACTCATACTGTCTAATTAAATTTTATAGCTCTTGGACAACACCTTCATCTTGAATCAACTTAATGCAAGTGTATAAAAAATACATGAGCTTTCTTACCTCTTTTCCTTCTTTTGGCAAAGAAGACTGATCAAATGCCATAGGAATTCCATATTCTCTTACTTCTAGTCAAGTCTTTGATGAAGAACCTTGGTCTCCCCTGAATGCTTTTCTTGCCTCCTTAAATGTTTGTCTTTCTTTATTTGTATCAAAAGTTTTAGTCTTCTCTGCAAATTTCTTGATTCCCGTTTCTTCTGCAGTCTTCCCTGGGGTCATTATTTCTTCTCCTATAAAAACACCTCCTCTAGTGATGACAACGAATCTAGGGTCCTTTCCATGAGGTTCAACGTATATCAGTTTCACTTGCGGGTTCTGCTGAGGTCCTCGTCTCTTCTAAATCTTGGCTAACAACACAGGACAATCTTTTATAACATGTTCGAATGAACTGTAGTAGCTGCAAGTAGTACAAGGGTTCTAATAGTCCCTTGATAAGTTTCATGGTTGCCCTCAGTTGTAACAGATGATCTGTCCCCGACCTCGACCCATACCTCCTCCTCCTCCTCTTCCTATGAATCCACCACGAGGGTTGAAGTTCCCTCTTCCTGGTGAATTATACTGCGTAGTGTTTTCTTCTTGTTGTACTTCACCTTGAATCTTGTATATATCCCTTGACCTTTCATGCATGAGGTCATAAGCCCTACAATCCCTATCATCATGCCCCATGGACTTACAAAACGTGCAGTATAATTTTTTGGGTGTCTGAACATATTTTTGCATGTAATAGCACTCACCTAGGCGATGTTTATTTTTGCATACCTCGCACCAGGGTAGGGTGACTTTCTTCAAAGGGATTGGGGTTCTAGAGGTCAAGTATTCATGGAATAGAGGACAATGCTCCTTGTCATGGCCTTCTGATTTGCATCTGACAAACCAAATGTCTTCTCTTTTATCTTTTCATTTATCTTTCTTCACATCTTCAACCCGCAGAGACAAACTAGTTAGCTGACTCAATATTTGACTCATACCTGAGTTGGATTCTCCCATAGGGGTTGATTCTAGCTTCATGGATATCTTCAATGCCTCAGCCTGCGAAGCAATATTCTTCTGCATCAGAGGAAATTTGATGTGTGGTAAGAGAGCAACGATGAACCATTCCTTGTTCTGCTCATCTGGGATCTGAAAATTCAATCGACCTATTAAGGTCGTGAACCTCCGATTGAACTCCCAAACAGGTTAAACTACCTTCTTCTTGATCTCTTTCAGCTCTGTAATGCATTGTGACTCCGATTTGGGTTTCTTGAACTCTACAATCAATGCATTCTTGATCTCATTCAATAGCTTAGGCTGTGCAAGTCCTTGGACAAGCTTCATGTACTAGCTTAGTGTGTGATCCCTTAGATTAGTGTTGAACTGTGCTCTTTTAATAGCTTCGTTGGTGACATTCTTAATATTCCATACAACTTCACATAGGAACCAGTGTTGATCAAAATATTCAAATCCATCTCCCCTAAATATAGGGAGCCTCATCTCATCTTCCATAGAGCTTCCTATGTTTCATGTCTGAGTATATGATGAACTGCTAGAAATAGTACTCTGAGGACTCTGGTGACTCTGACTATTCTAATTTCTTAGTGCTACTGGAATAATAGGAGGAGTAACAATACTTACTTCAACAGTCTGTGCAGTTCCTAAAGATTTTGTCTCTTCCCGGCGAGGTTCTTCAGCTTCCACTTCCTCTACTGTAATGGATTCTAAAATCTCTTCATTTTTCATATCTGCCTCTTCTCCACTATAAAAACCCTCGTCCCTATGGTTGTGCTAAAACAGGTTTGCAAGGTGTACTTCTCTGAACGCTCTCCCACTATGCGTATGTTCAGCCTCTGTGTCGTTGTCGTTGTCTGAGTTCTTGAAAATTAGCCTTTTCTAATCCAGTTGACTACTGTATCTTCAAGATGTTCTTCTCATGCAATAGCATCTTGATTCTCAACTTTAGAAAGTGTAAAATTTTTCCTTTGGGTCCCTTGAAGAAATATCTCTCATCTTGGTTGTATGATTCTACTCTGTCAACAAAAAACTCGGTGATGTACCCTCCAATGGTGCTATCAAACCAGTGATCTACTGCTCGTGATACGACATTATTGACTCTCTTGAGATTCTTGATCAACGCAGACGTCCAAACCATAGGAGGTCTAGATATGATCTCAAACTCGGTATCTGCTAACCTAGCTAACCACTCATATAGCTCCTCATGGATTCCTCCAAAGAAAATCTCTTGTATATCGTTAAAGACATATCTTCTTAACCAATCCTTTGTACTAAGATTAGGGTTCTTGTTCTGGGATTCAACGAAGTCTTTTTCTTGATATTCTATCCACTTATGAATTTATGTATTTGATGGAAACTACCTTGACATTCCCTCAAGAAGATTTGTGTCCCGACAATGGAACCATTTGTTGGCATAGGGGCAGACCCAGGATTCAACTCCAAGAGCACACCAACAAGCCCTAACTACTGGCCCTTTCGGCAACACTTGCGAGGTAGATGTAGTATCACCCAAAGAAGCTATGGGGGGGTTGTAGGACAAATATGTTTACAACCAAGGGGAATTTCAAGTGGATCGGATACAAGAACAACACAACATTTATATATCATTTACCATCTTATCTCTACTCCGCACAACTATCTATCATATCTAACACAGTAATGAAATAGAAGTATATCGAAGGACAAAGAACAAAGCATTGGTCAAACACAACACAAGATGTGTGTGGTTCACCCTCTCTCTAGGGCTACATCTACATAATTGTGCTTTATAATATATTAAGATGAAGCATACAGATCTTTTCTGCGCTCTTAGCTAGCAAATCTTCTTCTTCTTCTCTCTTTCTCTCACATTCCCGCACACCCAGCTGCAGGAATGATATTCGCACCCAGCTAAAGATCTTCGCACCCAGATGAAGATCTTACAATACTAGAAGGCTCTTACACTTATCACTTCTCTCTCTCACAACAATAATCGCCCATGCAAATACCAAAACTAGAACGACAATACCAACAACCCATCCCAGGTCTTCTTGACCTTTATTTATACATTACAAAATCTGACTGACAGCCTTAGGCTGAGACCCAAGTGTCAAAACCCTAGATACCATAACCCTAGTTGTCTAAAACCCTAGGTCAACTTGACCCGCATTTTCAGGGCTTCACCAGCCTGTCTTTCCTTCTCACGCGGTGCTCCAAAGCGTCCAACGGTGGCTTTGTTCACTTGCCGAGTTGTGTAGAATCTATCTTCCTTGTTGATTTTTCATCCTCGATCTCCTCGTCCAATGTTTTTCGTTCTCTTACTTCGATACACATTTTATTCTCTTCTACTCACTTCGACCCAGTGATAGTTACTATGTCTTCCACGCAGTTCGCATTTCACCTTTTCTTCCTTAATCGCCACTTACTTCCATAACCTAGGGCCAACAATGAAATTGAATCAGTTAGATGAGATGAGATAGGAAACAATAGAACACAACATTTTAATACAAAAACAAAGAGCACATTGGCATGATAAGTTCATCAAGAAGAAATAGTTCAAAGTGGGAGACTCGGCTTTATTATTTTATTCAAAATTCAAAAATTCCAAAGCTAAGTTTACAACTCATTGGCTTGGTCCATATGAGGTTGCAGAAGTATATGACAATGGCTAAGTCAAACTACAAACAATATATGATGAAGCAAGCTCATTCACAGTCAATGGACATAGGCTAAAGCTCTACAATAAGCATGTCAAAAAAGAAGATTGTTTGCAGCAAATATCTCAACAACATGAGATGGAAGTGTTTGAAAAACACAATCATGTGTCTCCTTCACATTCCTCATAAAACA
>ML785849.1:166282-195137 GCA_009831015.1 Picea engelmannii
CAATATAATATATGCTGGTTTTCCCGGTTTGGGTTTCCAGGTGAAAAATCTCTGTGTAATGTTTGTATTTGCCATTGTATCTTTTCTGTTCTTTTCTTAATATCAGTTTGCAGTAGATATTGTACAAGGTTAGAATTTACAAGCACATCATGCAGAGCATCTCATTTCGGGCTTAAAATACAAACAGGTAGGCTCAGTTTTGCGACGGTGGATATCCCCTGTGAGGATCATATTAGCGCACCCCGGGTATTCAGAGTTTCAGAATTGCATGAAGTATAGTTCCTTGAAAAGAGATGAAGACCAAAGAGAACACGAGTTGTTGATCTTAAAGTGGATAGGTGGCAGCTACTCGCATCATTCGGGGGAATGAGATTTGGGTGTTTTGAAGTGAGAAGTGCATAAAATTCCGAAGAGCCAAAGCCTGAACTCATGAAGTAATCGTGGACCATTGATCTCAAAATCAGCAGGTAGTCATTGATCTTAGTGGCAGTGCCTCCCGAAGGCCCGAAGCGTCGAAGCCCCAAAATTCCAAAGCCCCGAAGTGAATCTGGACCACCCATCAGTGGGACATGTGGCTTAAATCCATGAGCTCCGGCTAAAGGCCCGAAGTAATCCTCGATCGTTCGATTCATGAGGACATGCATCAATATATCACCGGCTCCGGGTAAAATATTTTGGGATCCCAGGTTTGAGATTTGATTCTCCTGAAGCCCGGAGACATGAAGGGATTTCATCCGTCAATCTCTAGAGGGCCACACATCATCAAATCCCTAACTCTATAGAATTTTCTTAGAGAAAATAAAGTTTGACTATTGAAATGCCTGAAGCTCGAATCGTGAAGCATATCTCAGTCGTCGATTTGAAAAGGGAAGATCTGATCCATCAATATAAAAGGAGCCAGAGCCGGGCCATTGATCAGGAAGGCTCATCTCAGATCAAAATATTGATGGTCACACTCCATTGTGGGGTCAGAAGGTGCGCAAGTTTTAAAATTTTAAGGGTGGGCAACAATTTGAACCATTGTTTTGAGAAAGGGACGCGTGGAGGTTCATGGTAAATTGCAGGGGAAAAAACGGTTTTCTTTCAAACCACCCTTGGTCATGCTCGTAAATGTGAAATCATGTAGATTCATGGCCCAAGGTCACATTGAATAAGAAACCAGAGGAAGGGGAGCTACCCATGAGCCTAGAAGAGCCAGATATGTGGCATCCATTAGTACAAACATGTGGCACTCTTATAGCCTTGGCATGTGGCCACCCCCTGAGCATTAAGTCTCATTCAGTCTCCGAGGAAAAGAAGTAAATGAAGGGTAGGTTTGGTGGTTGAAAACTCGACTCACCCCATAAATAGAAGGTATGGAAAGTACGGTCGTGGGGACTGAACCGTCATCCTGTGGTACCCATGCGAGCATATTTCCCTACAGATCCATGCCGATCCGAGCTTGAGTCTGACAGAAGGGATACATGCATAGTCTGACAAAAGAAGTCATCAACACAAAGCTTTGATTGTAGTGGCCAGGTCACACTCTTGGTGGTGGAGAATTGTTCTGAGTGTAAATAGATAGTTTTAATATTTTGTTAAGGTTGTCAACTGGTTGAGCAGAGCTGGTTGTTATCGTGTGTAATGGATGGTTACCCTCCATTATTCCTGTTGAGCCTTGCCATCAACTTGTTAATCCTCAGTATCCACCCACTGATTTTCAAATGAAAATCCGAAATAAGTTGTTTAAACCTCTGAGGCTGCCATATCGCCTTAACCCTTATCCTCTTGATTCCTTTGAGTATCTTCCTTGGTTTTCTAGAGAATACCATGTTACAATCAAGAGGCACTTGGAGGCCTTTGAGAACTTTGTTGATCAGTTTGAGATTGTTCATGAGGATGTTACCATGAGGTTGTTATCACATTATTTGTCTGGAGATGTTGTTGTGTGGTTGAGATGTCTGGAAGTCGGTTCTATTGGCTCTTGGATTGAGCTATGCCATGCATTTTTAAAGTGTTGAGGTGAGAACAAGTCCCTTGATAATTATTGGTTTGATTTTAATGCCTTGAGGAGAGGGGAAGATGAAGCCTTGGTTTTCTTCATCATGAGGTTTTACAATGTTTATCATAGTATGCCTATGGAGATCAGACCCACAAAGACTGTTGGCATGGTGTACTATGTCATGGCTCAACATCCAGAGTTGGTCCTTCTCCTGAGAGAGAATAAATATTCATCGGTAAGACACTTGTTCGAAGATGTTGAAGAAGTCAAAGAGAACATCAGGGCTAGCAAGGGGGTTCATATGCAAGCATATATTGAAAAATTGCATGTGCCTAAGGAAGAAGACTGTCGGCATGTTTCATATTCTAAGAAAGAAGATAGTGATTATGAATCAGAGTTGGAACAACAACAAGGAAAAGGGACTGCAGCTATTGATGATCGAGAGTTGTTTTCTAAGGAGAATGGAGGTTTTTTATTTGCAAGCAGAGAGGCATTTACAGACGAGCAACCTGGTCTTCTAAAGAAGCCAAGATTCTTTCGCATGATTCATGATCCTATGGTTATATACATGGAATCGTATGTTTTAGATTTTGAGGATTTCCAAGAGCATACCACAGAGCCTTTTCCTTTATACATTGAGGAAAAACATTGTGTGGAAATCCAACATTCTATGCCTACAGAAGACAAAGATCATAGATTTTCCATGGTTCATGTTTATGGTGATTATGATAATGATCCTTGGGAGAGTCATGAATAAGAAGAGGGATAACCAAATGTGCAATTCATATCCTTCCCAGAGCCTAAAAATGATCAACCATCACCTGGGATTATTCATCCTGCATCAACCGTTCACTCATCCATGCTTGCTAAAGACATTTAGCCATGTATGAGCAGTTGTAGGACAGAGCATGTTTTTTGTCACCATCCTAGTGGCATTTTCTCTATGAACCTGTAAGGGAGTACATGGATTTGCATTTCCTTCATGTCTTGGAGCCGATCATCTTTATCCTGACTTCAATACTGGATGGAGAGCTGAAAAGAGTTATCATTTTCCTGTCAGAGTTGCATTTTTTTTATTTGATCAGTGATAGAGTAAACAAGTTTGCAACTAGGGAGTTACTTGAATGGCTATGGTGGAAGTTTCCTTTCACCTAGCGCTTTGTAAAAATCAATTAGTCTAGGAATGTGAATAAATAAGCTCCTCCTGGAGCCCATGTATTTTTCTTTAATTTTTAGGATAGTGTGATTGTCGGCCTTTAATCCTTAGTAAGATGTTTTCTGAGCATGACTCCATAGCCCAATGCAGAAGGCGACTGAAACTACTTGTTCTTGGCAGCTCGCAGGGAGCATGTCATCGCCTATGGAGCCAAATGCTATCACATATAGCTATCAAGGGCAGCAGGTCGTCCAAGTTCATGGTCTGCATAAGAAACGTCTAAGAGAATCATGCAGAGCATCTCATTTTAGGCTTAAAATACAAACAGGTGGGCTCATTTTTGTGACGGTGGAAATTCCCTGTGAAAATCAGATTAGCAGCCCATGGGTATTCAGAGTTCCAGAATTTCACGAAGTATAGTGCCTTGAAAAGAGTCAAAGCCCAAAGTGAATGCAAGTCGTCGATCTTAAAGTGGATAGGTGGAAGTTGATCCCAGCGTTCGGGGGAATGATATTTGGGAGTTTCTAAGTGAGAAGTGCATAAAATTCTGAAGAGCCGAAGCCCAAACTCCCGAAGCAATCGTGGACCATTGATCTCAAAATCAACAAGGACTCATTGATCTTAGCGGTAGTGCCTCCCGAAGGCCCAAATCACTGAAGCTCCAAAATTCCAAAGGCCTGAAGTGAATCTAGACCACCCATTAGTGGGACATGTGGCTTAAATCCATGAGCTCTGGCTAAAGGCCCGAAGTAATCCTCGGTCGTTCGATTCATGAGGACATGCATCAGTATATCGTCAGCTCCGGGTAAAAGATTTTGGGAGCCTAGGTTTGATATTTGATTCTCCCAAAGCCCAGAGACACAAAGGGATTTCATCCATCGATATCTAGAGGGCCACACGTCATCATATCCCTATCTCTGAAGAATTTTCTTAGAGAAAATAAAGTTTGACTATTGAAAGGACCGAAGCCTGAATCACGAAGAAAATCTCAATCGTCCATTTGAAAAGGGAAGATCTAATCCATTAATATAAAAGGCACCAGAGTTGGTTCGTTGATCAGGAAGCCTCATATCAGATCACAAGATCGATGGTCATGCTCCATTGCAAGGTCATAAGGTGCGTGAGTTTTAAAATTTTAAGGGCAGGCCGCAATTGGAACCACTATTTTAAGAAACGGATGCATGGCGGTTCATGGTAAATTGCGGGGGAAAAAGAGGTTTGCTTTCAAACCACCCTTGGTCAGGCCTATAAACATTCATTCACGTAGAGTCATGGGCCCAAGTCACATTGAAGAAGGAGCCAGAGGAAGTGGAGCTACCCCTGAGCCTAGAATAGCCAGATATGTGACAACCATCAGTAAAAACATGTGGCACCCTTATAGCCTTGGCACATGGCCACCCCCTAAGCATTAATTCTCTTTCACTCTATGAGGAAAATAAATTAATGAAGGGTAGGTTTGGTGTTTGAAACCTCGACTCACCCCATAAATAGAAGGTATGGAAAGTCCGGTCATGGGGACTGAATCGTCAGCCCATGGTACCCCTGCAAGCATATTTCCCTGCAGACCCATGCTGATATGAGCTTGCGTCTAACATAAGAGATACATGCACAGTCTGATAGAATAATTCGCTAATGCAAAGCTTTGATTTTAGTGGCTAGGTCACACTCTTGGTGGTGGCGAATTGTTCCGAGTATAAACAGATAGCTTTAATATTTTGTTAAGGTCGTCAACTGGTTGATAAGAGATCCCTATTTTGTAATGTTTTGATGCTAGAATTGTTCTCTAGTTATGTATCGGATTTGAGAATTTCATATTAATAGAAGTCAACCTCTTTTCATCTCTTTGTAAAAACTATGCTAAAACACTTGGGCATGGAGGATCTAGTTGAGGGTTGTTATGTTGTTGTAATGTAGGTTTGATTGCAGTGATATCATGACTAGTTTTAGTCAACTTCCTTGTGATATTTTCCCCTCTTACACTGAATGGGTCGGGCATGGAGGATCTAGTCGAGTTGTTGTAGCTGCATGGTGATGTAGGTTTGATCATTGTGTTTTTGTGACTGTGTTGTTTGGACATATTTCAATTTCTGACGCTTGATCTTAAGAGCGATCTTAAGTTTGATTTTTTCTTCTCCAAGCTACTTGAAGGCCTGGTGCCCATATCAGTCTTGTCCACCTTTCTTACTAAGTCTTCCCTTTTCTCACACTTAAAATCAATTCACTAACTGAAGTTAGTTGTGGAACTCACTTTCTTGTGCATTAATTGTCCAATTCTGTGTTGAAATCATTCCTGTATTGAGTTTTCCCCATTTGACCTCCACTCACATAAATCAAACATCCACCAAACATTATGATGGGTACTGGGCTTATCCTCTCACAATCTGAGGGTGAATTTTAGTGCTAACACAAGGTTTCTGACAGTCCCTTTCCAAGTGACCTTACTGGGCATAGTTATAACAAATAATCTGACCTCGACCTTGACCCATGCCTCCTCCTTGTCCTCTTCCTATGAATCCACCGCTAGGGTTGAAGTTTCCTCTTCCTGGGGAATTAAACTGTGTAGCATTTCCCTCCTACTACATATCTCCTTGAATCCTATAAGTATCTCTTGAAATTTCCTGTAAGAGTTCATAAGCCCTACAATCCTTCTCATCATGTCCCACAAATTTACAGAATGTGCAGTAAAGGTTTGTAGGTGTCTGGACATATTTTTGCATGTAATAACATTCACTAGGGTGATGTCTATTTCTGCATACTTTGCACCAAGGTAGGGTAACCTGCTTCAAAGGGTTTGGAGCTCCAGAGGCCAAGTATTCATTAAATAGGGGACAATTATCCTTTTCATGGCCCTCTCATTTGCATCTGATACACCAAATGTCTTCTCTCTTATCTTTCCCTTTTTCTTTCTTCATATCTTCGACCTGCAGAGATAAGCTAGTTAGCTGACTCAAAATTTGGATTATACTTGAGCTGGCTTCTCTGATAGGGGTTGATTCTAGTTTCATGGTGATA
Organism: Picea engelmannii; assembly: GCA_009831015.1. Classification (NCBI taxonomy): domain Eukaryota; kingdom Viridiplantae; phylum Streptophyta; class Pinopsida; order Pinales; family Pinaceae; genus Picea; species Picea engelmannii. The sequence goes on from ML785849.1 coordinate 172,432, forward strand.
TTTAGTGCCTCAGCCTGTGAAGAAACCTTCTGCTGCATCAGAGGAACTCTGATGTGTGGTAGGAGGGCAACAATGAACCATTCCTTGTTATGCTCATCTAGAATTTGAAAACTCAAATGACCTGTCAAGGTATTAAACCTCTGATCAAACTCCCAAACAAGTTCAGCTACTCTCTTCTTGATTTATTTTAGCTCTGTAATTCACTGTGAATCCGACTTGGGTTTCTTGAATCCAACAATCAACATAGTCTTAATGACATTCAATGGTTTAGGCTATTCAACTCCTTGGACAAATTTCATGTACCATCTCAGTGCGCGGTCTCTTAAGGTAGTACTAAACTGAGCTCTCTTAACAGCTTCTTCATTGACATTCTTAATACTCCATACAACTTCGCATAAGAACCAATGTTGATCAGGATCTTCGGATCCATCTCCCCTAAAGGTGGGTAACCTCATCTCATCTGCCATAGATCTTCCTAGATTTCTTGACTGAGTATGCATTGAACTTCTTGTTCCAGTGCTCTGAGTGCTCTGATAACTTAGTTTACTCTAGTTACTTAATGTTGTTGTAGTCTATGATTCTTCTCAGTGAGGTTCTCCAGTCTTCCCTTCCTCTTCCCTAAAAGATTCTGAATATTCCTCATTCAACAAATCTTCTTATTCTCCACTGTAGAACCCTTCGTCCTATGCCAGTGGCTCATGATTCTTCTCAAACAGTTTCACTAGAGGGACTTCTATAGATGATCTCCCACTATGCATGTGTCCAACCTCTATGTCGTTGTCACTATCTGAGTTTTTGAACATCAACGTTTCAATCCGATCGATTACTGTACCTTCAAGATGTTCTTCTCATGCAATAACATCTTGATCTTCAACTTCAAAAAGTGTAAAAAATTTCCTTTGGGTCCCTTAAATAAATATCTCTTTTCTTGGCTATATGACTCTACTATGTCAATAACAAACTCAGTAATGTACCCTCCAATAGTGATATCAAACTAGTGATCTACTAGTCTTGACACGACGCTATCAACTCTCTTGACCTTCTTGATCAACGACGTTATCCAAACCATATGTGGTCTAGATAGGATTTCAAACTGGGTGTCTGCTAATCTGTCTAGCCACTTGTATAACTCCTTATGAATTCCTCCAAAGAAAATCTTGTGTATATCAGTAAATATATAACTTCCCAACCAATCCTCCGTACTAAGGCTAGGGTTCTTATTCTGTGCTTTAGCGAAGTCTCTCTCTTGTTCTTCTATCCACTTCTGAATCTCTGTCTTCGATGGAAACCACCTTGACATTCCCTCAAGAAGATCTTGGTCCCAATGGAACCATTTTTTGGCATAGGGGAAGACCTAGGTTTCAAATCTAATAGCACACCAACAAACCCTAACTAATGGCTTTTTCGAAAACACCTGCAGAGTAGATTCAGTCTCACTCGAAGTAGTAATAGGGGGTTGTAGGACACAAGTGTCTACAACCAGAGGAAATGCAAAGTGGATCCAATAATGTCTCAGATCTATCTTAATAATGCAATAACAAACTAACAGAGAGAAAAGAACGCAACATCAACGTCAGAGACAACAATATTTAGGTGGTTCACCCTCTCTCTAGGGCTACGTCCACAGAACTGCATTTCTTGATATATTATGTGAAAAAATATAGTTCTATCTACGCACTTAGCTTGCAGATCTCTCTCTCTTTCTCTCTTCTCTATCTCCCCTCCCTACGCACCCAGCTAAAGATCTTACAACACAAGAATGCTCTCACGCTCAACACTTCTCTCTCGCGCCACAATAATCAACAACAACAACAATGAAAAACTTAGGACCAAACCTCCTCAGTCTTCTAGAAATTTATTTATACATTACAATGACTCTCAGACAACCTTAGGTTGAAACCTAGGTGTCAAAACCCTAAATACCAAAACCCTAGGTGTCTAAAACCCTAGGTCTACTTGACCCGTATTTTTAGGGCTTCGCCAGCCTGTCTTTTCCGCGAGGTGATCCAAAGCACTTATTGAAATTTATTTCCATCTATTGAGTTGTCCTCGATTGATATTCTTTGTTGATCTGTCTTCCTCGATCTTCTCATTCAACGGATCACTTTCCCTTACTTTGCTCCGTCTTTTCTGCTTCTTTGACACACTTTGACCCATTCTCAGTCATTCTGCCTTCCGCACAGTTCGTACTTCGCCTTTCCTCTTCCTTACTATTTGCTTTATTTCTTAATCCATAACCAAGGCCCAAAAGACATGATTCTTAATTGTAAGACGAAAATATTAATATTAATTGATGATTTGGGATATAATAGAGTAATTGTAGGGAGAAACCAAGGAGTATCACTAAAATTTATTTCTTCCCTACAATTATAGAAAAATATTCACAAGGGATGTAAGTTGTATGCCATTTTATCTCTTAATGAAAGAGGTGACACATAAACATTGGAAGACTTTCTAGTAGTATTAGAGTTTGCTGATGTTTTTCTTGAAGAACTACCAGGTTTACCGCCGAATAGAGAATTGGAATTTACCATAGATTAAAAACCTGGAACATAACCCAGTGCCATAACACCATATCGAATGTCGACACCTAAATTGCAATATTTGAAGATGAAATTGAAGGAATTATTAGATTTGGGACATATATGTACAAGTGTATCACCGTGGAGTGCACCAGTAATTTTTGTAACAAAGAAGGATGGATCGTGGAGGCTCTGCCTTGACTATTATCAATTAAACAAAGACACAATCAAGAATCAATACCCATTACCGAGAATTGATTACGTATTCGATCAAATGAATGGGGCAACATTATTTTCAAATATTGATTTGAGTTTGGGATATCATCAGTTGCGAATCAAGGAGGAAGACATTCCTAAAACAATGCTTAAGACAAGATTTGGACATTACAAATTTATTGTATTGCCATTTGGATTGAAAAATTCCCTTGGTGCAGTCATGAGTTTAAAGAATGGGGTATTATGCGAATAATTTGACAAGTTCATACAGGTATTTATTGATGATATATTAATTTACTCTTGGTTAAAAGAGGAGCACGACAAACATATGAGATTATTTTGTAGTGTTTAAGAGAAAAAAAGTTATATGGAAAGTTTTGAAAATGTTATTTTTATTAGACAAAGATTCACTATTTGGCACACATTATCTTTGGAGAAGGTATCATCGTGGTTCCAACAAAGGCAGAGGCTATTATGGAATGGCCAACACCGAAAAACGTGCAAGAAGTATGTATTTTTATGGGATTAGTAGGTTACTATCAATGCTTCGTCAAAGATTTTCAAAAATATCAAACCCAATTATTGAGTTGCAAAAGAAGAATAAGAAATTCATATGGTGAGAGAAATGCATTGAAGCATTTCAAAAGCTTAAAGAACTATTAACAAAAGCATCGATATTGAAATTTTTGAATATGGACAACGAATTCTTAGTGTGCACTTACACATCCAAGGAAAGATTGGGAGGAGTATTAATAAAAGAAGGTCGAGTTATCACATATATTTCAAGGAAACTAAGAAGCCATGAAGATAATTACAAAACACATGATTTGGAATTATTAGTGATTGCTTATGATTTACGAGTTTGGAGACACTATCTTATTAGATGGAAATTCGAGTTGAAAACTGACCATAGTGGATTACAACACATTTTTACACAGAGTGACTTGAATGCACGACAAAGACGTTGGTAAAATGTTTTAAGTGAGTATGATTTTGAAATCACGTACATTAAAGGAATAGTCAAGGGGGTAGTAGACATGTTGATTCGGCGATGATCAAGATTGTTTTCAAAATGAAATGAAAGCAGAGATATTACAATGAAATGTGCAACACAATTTTCAAAAATAGAGAAATACAACAATACATGATTTTTATTAATGAAATAAATGTACAGAGACTGTAAAAATATAGAGTGAAATACTCGCTAGAATGGTGGCAGCTTTATCTCTGAGAAGAGATGTGATGGATACACTCATTCACCAGAAGATGATTACAATGAGGCTCTGAAGGCCTTTTTATGATAAACAAGAATTCCAAAACCCTAGACATCCAAAAATCTAACCATAGGAGATGAAGCATCAAAAGTCATGTGGGCCTCGTTGGGGTAAGTTAGTACATTAACTTCCCTGGGTCGTAACTTTTGTATACGATCTTCGTTTTAGGCGTGTGATAGCTCATTGGAAAGGTATTTTATAGAACTACGCATTATGTCGTCAAAATATGAGTATGTTTTTAGTTTGACTATGGAAATCCAATAAAACATTGTTTAGATCCACAAAATGACCCTGGAAGTATAGAAAGATGTACTGACATGAAAAATTCCAAAATAAGATAGTTAGTGTTGTTCCAGAGTCTACACTTAATGATATGAAGTGTAGAGTCTAAGAATCTAAAGTGAGTGAAAGAAAAAAGGGGAAGAAACAACTTCAGGGGATGAAGTTATGGTCGATCTATGAGTTGTCTTTGTCTAGCTTCCCAATATTCTTGAATGTTGATATCCTGTTCGATGGCGGCCCATGAACGTTCGAGCTTTGTCCGGGTGATGGTAGTCTTAAGTATGGTATAGAAAAGATTCAAAGCGATGTTGTTTTGATCCGATAGGCCAGGTTCAATGTTGGGCTGTCTTACGATGGGTACAATCATGGGGAGAATAGAGCTTTAAAAGAGGGTTGATGTTTTAAAGTGCATATTTCAATTTTAGATTATACGAGGAAAATTCAGTGAAGCCAATCGAAGATTTTAACAAAATCGAAGGTCGTTTTCCATAAATGAGTTAAAATCTTGAAACCGAGTGTGAAAACATAGAGCTGTCAACAATGTGGGGCATCAATTTTAGAGGAATCCCACATTGTAGCAGAAGAAGAAAAGAAAGAAATAACTTGATGAAAGCATATAATGTAGAGATCTAATTAATTCACGGGTCTTGTACCTACTAGTATCCGATACAGAGGAAAATATGTAAATAACTAGATAACTAGAACCTAATCACCACAGTAGAAGTTATACTAAATTGCAGCTAAAACATTCGTCAAAGACGTATATGTAAAAAATGACACGAAGCATGAAATAACAGAGGAAAACACATAACTCAATCTTGACGGAATATGGAGTCTTCAAATCGCTTTGTATTAATCCTGGATAAAAAGAACTTTCTCTATTACAATCTACCACCCAAGAAAAGCCCTTTCTATCTCTTCCTAAATGTATATTTAAACAAACTTTTAAACATTTAGAATTCCGATCATTCTAGAAACTCTTCAGTTACAAATGAAAAAATGGAGCATTTCATCTCCTCATATTTTGTCTTCCCTCGTAAGGGCAGAGCACCTTCCTTTATCTGCTCTTCCGACTCCATAAATAGAACGGGTTGACACCTGTCATTATTTAGCACCAGAAACCTGCCCCTTCGCCTGCTCGATGCAAATGACACACCTTTCCACCAACTGGGCTATCAACCTGGAAGGCTCTGCTTGGTTGCTTGCCTCAAAGGTGTAACAACTCTTCACCAAATGTGGCAACCTTTTCCCTACTTTTCAGTCTTCCGTGATGATAGAGCATAATTGTAAACTTGGTTGTACTAGCCATTTTTCCACTTGGACCATATCAACCTGGCTTATTTGGGATATCTCCACTTGCTCTTTCCCCATGTTTTCTTTGATGTATAGCAGGTGTTTAGCTATATTGATTTTTCCTATGTGTCCACAAAATTTTATTTATCAAGGTGAACGTTTCCTCACAAGAATTCATTACCTCATTAGCTTTCCCCCTGCTTTCTGATATATTCTTCTCCCAAACCTTCAGCAAGATATTCCCTCTAGTTTTTTCTACGATGGATAATTTGGAGTTGTAGACCATATCTATCTTTGTCGTAGCTATAATAGCATCTTGGAAAGCAACCCGAGTTGCCCCAACTTATCTTTCTCTCAAAGAAATATTTTCTAACACTTGATCTATCGTGTGAAAGTGGTTTTGAATGGTCCCCACTTTTACAAGCAAGTCTTGTTGAGCCGTTAATATATTCTGTCAGATTTCAACATCTTGGGATTTGAACATTTTTATGTCTAAAACCTTATTCTCGGCAACATCCAATTTCGATTGTAACTCTATAATTTGTTTCTCCTGCTGACTTACTTGTGTTTGGCTAATTTGCACCGACTGGTGCACCTGCTCAAAGTCAGATATAAGTTTCTCAATCTCCTGTAGATTGGATATTCTTGCTTGCTCGAGGATTTTGCTCACCTCATCCCTGGAATTTTCTTCAGAAGTAGCCACTTTGGCTTCCAACTTACTGATCAAGAGGTTCTTTCGTTTCAAATGGGCATTCAAATTTCCAAATGAGTATTGATTGGCTATAGCATAAGCCCCTAGTGTTCCTGCTATCTCATCTGTGAATTCTTCCTCTTTCACGGCCTTTCCATCTGTCACGATTTTAATTTTTTTATCCACTACGCCGTCTCTTTGATATAATTATTGCCTCACCATGGCCTTCCTTTTTTTATCAAAGAAAAATTCATTAGGAGGCATCTCCTCTACAGAAATGGGCATCATTTCTTCATTGAAAATCCACCCCGCATCGGGATTCCCCTTTGTGAACTGTAAGGGTGTGATAATAGCAATTAGACTGCCAATTTCCTTGAATGGTTGTTTCAGGGTAACATATGTGGTTGGCTTGTTTGACATGAGTGATAGTGGGTCACCCAACCCTTGCGAGGGTATCCCTGCTTGGCCTTGGACCTGCTTGCCCAGCGTACCCTTTTCAGGGTTTCCTTCCTATTGGTAGGGGATTTCGGCTCCTCGGTCTGAGGTTCCAGCTTCCCCTATTTTCTATTGTTTCTTCTCCTTGTTAGGACTTGAGTCCTTTGAACCTTTGGCTTTCGTCTACTGTGTAACCGGAAGCTTTGGGGTTTCACCTTGTAAAATCTGGGGGAGACAACTCCGCCGGTGCTCCTGGAATTTAAAGAAATCGGCCATATCTCCGGGTGGCAAGGCTTGAATCTGACTTAGGACTTCAGAGTAGGACCTCACACCCTGGAATATTTCATCATGAGGGGAGTCCTTGTTTTCATATCTCTTTAGACCACAACTCGCCAGGTGATTGCTCACAACCTTACTAGGGTCGTGCTTCTTGAACTCAATATCCACCATCTTCATTTCTTCTAAAGTCGTATCCTTGGCTTTGGCATGGACAAAATCTAACAATGAATATGCACCAATATGAATGGGGAAGGGTGGCCATACCCTTTTTGATACTCCTTTGAGCTCTTTTCTTATTCCGCCGAGCATAGTCTACCTGGAGATCTCGCGACACAATAGCTTATCTGGCAAGAATAGAGGTAGAGCATATGGAGGAACAGAGGTTCCAAAAACCCTGATATATGAAAATTCTGCCTCTATATATCAATATTCTATGCTACTCAGGTAGGTCGTGAGGTTATCCAAAATCCTGGGAGGTGGTTGGCCGAAGATGGAGACATGCAATGGCATCATTACCCAATTGAATATCTCGTAGATGAATTCTTTGGCTTTATCCTCCCAAAGATTCAAGTGGTAGACATGAATAGGCTCTATATTGGATGGTGCCCAGCTCCAGTTCATTAGTGGGAAGGGTTTCATGAAGCAGATGACATCCATGATGTAAGCATACATAAAGAACAAAGCTTCTTTCTTACTTTCCCTCTGTGCTCGATATTCGGTAATTTGACTGGTCAAACTGTCAGACAACAGTTTGGCCTAGTCGAAGGAGAAACCCTCAGCAACAGTATGAATGAGAAGTACCCATGGGAGGAAAAAATGGGTAGTGTCCTCCTTCCCATACAACCTGGAGGCCATCATCGCTATGCACTTGAATTGTGGCTCCAAGGAAGAGATTGAATAGATCCCATGAATATCAGCCCTGAATTTTGCGGGGTGTGAGACCCAATCTTTGATCATATCGGATAAAAAAAAATCATACTTATTGCACTCCTTCTTCTTGAAACCTTCTAGAAATTTGGCATTATGAGTAAGGTTTGGTGTGGGTGACAATTTATACATTGCTCGAAAATGTTCTGGCTTGAAAGTCCCAATCGTTACCTTCTGTTCGCTGATAATCGTCATGGTCGGGATGTCCATATGGTCCAATGCCCACCTGATCATATCAAAATAGGGAAGAATCTGGTGCCTCGCCGCTATTTTATGCATCTCTACTTGAGCGAATATTTTGTATTTGGCTGATAAGTCATCCTTCTCGTTGTCGCTAGAATCATCCGAACAGTTTACCGACTCGTATTGCAGAATGTTGGAAATGTATGACCATGTCTTGACAGAATTAATACTTCGGGGTGAGGTATTGGAAACAACGTCTAAACCTTGACCTGAACTCTCGGCAGTTACCTTGGGCTCTTTTTGTGGAGCCATGATAGAGAAACCTGCAACTAGACCTCCTGTCGAAAAAATTGAAAACACAAACAACAGTTATCCTGGTGATATGGTTCTACGCGCAAATAGGAATGAAAACTGAAATAATGAAGGAAAAACTCTCTATCTTGGTCATTTAAGCCTCATGGGTGTCCTTGCTAACAGAACAATCAAATTTCTTAATAGAAAGATTTATAATGAAAAACAATATCTTACTATCTGTCACCTCATTGCAATTCAAATAAATGCCATAAATTCTTGATGATTTGTAACATTGAAAAATGCAGGATCATTCAAGACTTCATCCATAAACTGCTTGCATTAAAGTTTTTTTAAGGCGCTAATTAATTTGGTTTAGTTCTTTCAATTTGGTACACTTAGTTGCTAATCCCCTTTTCGATGTTCGCCACATCGGGTGTTTTCGCTCTTAGCCATTGAACCTTAAAAACCCGAAATTGCGATGGTGCGAGTTAATTGATTAAAATTGATTTGAATTAAGCCTTTTAATTAATCCATGCTTAATTAAAGAAAATCGCGACTTCACGGATCGGGGTTACGAAGGTGTTGCCCTTTGGGGAAACAATCACCGAGTCGTGAAATCACGATAGTGACTAACTGTTCGACAACACAGGTATTCCAACATAGGTTGAACACCTTCAATAACCACTCACATAACCAGATCAAAGATCAACACACCAATTTTTTCACATGGTAAAACCCCTACATGGAAACATCCACGGCCCCAACCAACGCGGCCACTTGGAGCAGTTTATTAATGCAAAGAAAAAGATTACAGAGAGATTTTACAAGAGAGTTTATCACAATCGATCATCGACAAATGACCCTCCATGCTCTTTAAATAGAGATCATGGACCAATCGAGTGTTAATCCACGAATCAATGGCCGTTAAGATCGAGGAGAGTATGAGCCATTGGATCACTCTATGTCGAGAACATATCGTGACCATCGGATTTCCTAACTACAAATGCATACTAATGCATACTAAAGAAACACACTAAGAAACACACTTTTACCTAATGACATATTAGACCAAGTAGATCTTAACTAACTCCTAAGTGTCTAAATATCCTAACACTAACTAGGGTTTAAAGTGATTTGTTCTTGATACTAACCTAGGTAACTTTAACACAACTTCGCGACTTCGCAAGTCAGAGGCTTGAGAAACATTCAACGCATAACTCTCGAGAGCAAGGGTATGAGGTACTAAAAGATGATAATCCCCACTTAGTCTTTTAGTAATGGTGATTAAAATTAGGAAGTTTTTCGCCATTTCGTACATTGGGATACTGCGACTTTAGGGGGTAGAAACGTGAAACAAACAAAGTCCCAAAATCCAACCTTTTTGGGATTAAGTATAACATTTCATGTATTTAGAGAAATGCGGCTCCAACATAGGCTCCAACTAGGGATCTCGTCTCCTTGTGGAATGAGAAGGACAACAGACCAAGTGCCTAAGAAAGGGTATATGGAGTCATCAGTTTGCTTCAGTGAAACTTCGTTTGGAAAGGGGGTGCAGAGGAAAATTTGAGGTTTTGACTTTAATTCCAAAACTTTCCAAAACTTGACATGCTTCCTAAACTCGACGAAAGTCCATTTGGTAACTTTCCCTTCCTCAAGACTGAATTTAGAGCTATTTAAGATGGTCCAATCAATCTTAGGAAAATTAATAGATTCGATAGGTTTTAGCTTGAGTAAAAAAGAAGTAAATTCCATGCTTTTAATCGGGGAGACCTGCATGAACTTGAGATGAGGATCCGGTTTCAAAAATGATGATTACCAGAGTGTAGTATAATTTAAGTATGACAACCTTACAAAATATATTAGATATTGCTTCACTGCTAGAGAGCTTGTTCAGTACCCCGGTGAAGTTATCTGGTTCACTTTATTGAATTTCCTTTCACCACTCCAAACTGTAATCTTGAATTTAAATGATGACATGAGGGAAATCATTTTATGAATTTCCTTTCATCATCTCTTTGGACTAGATGGGGGCAATCAATTATGAATTTCCTTTCACCATCTGTCTTATACTTTACTTTTGAAAAGTGGAGTGGGGGAAATCAATTGGCGTAAAAACAATACCAGGGGTGATATTTGTGTATATTCATTACAGAGGCTTGTCAACTTGCTTTGAGTTCTCTGGACCAACTTTCTCTTAACCTTCACAACATCCTAGTCCACAAGAAAATAGGGGAGAATTCATTTCCAAGGGTCTTCTTTTGAGCAAGACTTAACCATTTGAAACCTGTTAAAAGACCTAAGAGAGTTAGAATATGCCTACGAATGGCTTTGTTCAGTAGGGACCAAGGAGTTGTGAAGGCCAACTTACTTCCTGAGACGTTCGCCAGTTTCAAAAATTGAAGCAAAACCTCTTTTCCTCTGTGGATGGTATGGGCAAGTGTCAGAGCTTAAGGAGAGAGGACCAAAGATGAAAAAGGGAAAGAGAGAAAGCTATAGACCTCAAAAACCCATATGTTATCATGCAATCCTAACTCAGGTGAATACATCATACTTATGAGACCACCTATGTTTTAAGTGATGTTCGTTTGAAATTCAGACACTTAGGCAATTCATACCTTGGCCTTACCACTTCATTCTCCTCTAAAAGAAAAATATTTGTCACCTGTTTCGGGTGGGTTAATTTCTTGATACCTGACCGTCCCTTTCTCCTTTTGGGGTTTGGGCTATAATTCAGAGGCCTGTATGAAACAACATGAAGAGTATCAGGTCTTCAGGATTTATGGGATTTTGTGTGTCAAAATTTTTGTCTCTACTTCTAGGAAATCAACAACCTGTTTTATTTGCGATGAAAGTGAACTTACAGAAAAGTTTATAAAAAGAAAAAGGAAAACACAAACCGGTATATACAATGGAGATTTGGAACTCATTTATTGCATATAGTGCTTTAAATAACGCCCGTTGACAGGGGTGCTGAGGGTTTTACCGTCCAAATTCTCTAACAGAAATGTATTCTTCCCTTCAGAAGCTGAGACTTTGAACAGTTTGTACCAGATATGATCAAATTTACCATTTTTTTCCGAATCTTCCCTCCTAGTATCCCATTTCAAAACAAAATCGTCGGGGTGGAAATCTTTGTTTTTGGCTTTATGATCGAACAACGCTTTCATGTTTTCCTGGTATTTCTGCATCCTTGCGTCCACCTCGGTCCTGCGTTGTTGGACCTCAATCAGATGATTTATTCTTCTTGTGACGTGGTTTGGCTCTTCTTTCTCATCTTGCCAGAGCTTCATTACAGGGAGCACTAGATTTATAGGTAATACCACATCAGTCCCATATACCATTTGGAAAGGAGAAGTACCAATGGATTTCTTATACCTATTCGATTTCCCATAAAGCGTACTTTAAGTGTACATGCCAAGATCTTTTGTTTCCGCTCAACACCTTCTTAATTATGGTAATTAAACTTTTATTTGATGATTCAACTAACCCATTACCTTGAGGGTAATATGTTGTGGAGTGGCCCAATACGATGTTATATTTTTGGCAAAATCTGACCATTGCCATAGACTTGAATGCCTGGGCATTATCCATTACTATCTTTCGGGGACAGCCAAATCTGGACAGTATGCTCTCTTCCAGGAAATATATCACCACCAAATCAGTCGCCTTTCTAATCAGAATAGCCTCCACCCATTTGGTGAAATAATCTGTGGTGGTGAGGATCCATTTGTGTTGAGCGCTGGAATGTGGGTTGATTTCACCTATAAAATCTAACTGCCATTGTTGAAAAGGGGCTTCATTTTTTATAAGAACCAGAGGTAGCACTGGGAGCATCTGTTTTCTTGTGAACAACTGGCAAGGGTGACAGGCTCTGACTATGATGTTGACATCTAAGAAAATTTTAAGCCAATAATATCCTGCCCTCAGGATTTTATAAGTTGTTGCCCTCCAGGCATGATTCCCTCCACACACTCCTTAGTGGAATTGGTTTATGACCCCCTCTATTTCTGATTCTACCAAACAAACTAGTAGGAAGCCTAAGGGGTCCTTCCAATACAGTTGAATTTCGGATATACAGTACTTCACCTCATGCAACTTCAGTGTCCTGGCTTTAGCTGGAGACAGATCGCTAGGGCATTTCAGCGTCAGTAGGTAGGACACTATATCTTTATACCAATCTGATAAGACAAACTTATCTTCGATTATAGATATAGCTATTTGGTCGTCAGGCTCGTTTACATCCCCATGTCCTTCATATCCTTGCAGGTTATTTATTTCGAGTGCTCTGAAATTTGATTCCGCCAAGAGCTTAGCCAGGCCTTGTCCTTTTACTAGTTTCGTCGGTTATACCTCTAGTTCAAACTCTTGAAATTTAGCGAGCCATCGACCCCTCTTTCCATCACTTTTAGGTTGAACCAATATATCCTTCACAGAACTGGTGGGAACGTATGCAATTACCTTGGAGTGTAGCACATAAGTTCTAAAAGCCTTCAACACCTTAACCATAGCATATGCTTATTTCTCTATTATATCGTATCTCAGTTCAGCATCTCTAAGACTTTTACTAAAAGAGGCTATTGGTTTCTTGAAACCCTCTTCATTCTTCTGGAGAAGTATTGTCGCAACTGTGTGTTCGGAGGAGAACGAGAAAACCAGGAAATCCTTTAGGTAATCAGGGCTTGCCAGTACAGACACTTCGCTGATAACTTTCTTAATGCGTGCAAACGACGCGTTAGCCTATGTCGTCCATTTCACTTTGTTGTTATTCTTTAGCATATATGTGATCAATTTCACGATTTCAGCAAAGTTTGGGATAAATCTTCTCAAAAAAATTATTTTTCCTAAAAATGACTGAATTTCTTTTATATTTCTAGGAATATTTATGGTGTCTATAGCTTCTACCCTTTTAGGTTCAATTTTAATTCTATCCTGAGACACAACGTGGCCCAAGATTTTACCTTCTTGCATCATAAAGTGTGAATTCATGGGGTTTAAAGACAAACCAAAATTTTGGCATTTTTCAAACGTTTTCTTCAGGTGTAACAGATGGTCTTCGTCAGATTTAGAGAAGACAGTCAGATCGTCGAGGTAGATAACCATGAATTTATTTCTTTCACCGATGAAGGTGATATCCATAGTGTGCTGGAAGGTAGCACCTGCATTCATCATACCAAAAGGCATTTTTTCATACATAAATTTTCCCCAAGGGGTGGTGAAAGTTATTTTTTCTTTATCATGGTTGTTGACAACAATTTGATTGTAACTGGAAAAACCATCGATCATCGACATCCTATTTTCCCCGAATACTTTTTCCAATACGTGATCCATTTTGGGTATAGGATAGTTATCTTTGAGAGAGGACTTGTTTAGATTTCTAAAGTCTACGCACAATCTGATCTCCCTGCTTTTCTTCCTAACTGGGACTAAGTTCGCCACCCAATCAGAGTACCTGAGAGGTACAATTATTTTTGCGTCTAACAACTTTTTCACTTCTCTTTCAACCACAGGCAGTAAAATGGGGTTGATTTTTCTGAGCTTATTTCTGAAGGGTTTAACACCAGGTTTCAAAGGTATCTTGTGCTCTATCACAGAGGTATCATAGGTTTTGAGCTCATCATAAGACCATGCAAAGACGTCTTTATACTTCCCGAGTAAGTCTGTATACTTTCTTTTTATCTCAAGAGGAAGGTACTTTGATAACTTCACTATCCTAGGATCTTTGGTGGTTCCCATGTCACAGTCTTCGACCTCTTCTGGTTAGGGATGCAAAGTGGACTTTAAAGGCATGTCATTTTGTTCAAACAACCTTTCCATAGGTATCAGGCCCTTAGGGATTTGACTACTTTTTAACACTAGCAGGCAATGATTTGCAATTTTTTCTCGGAACTCCTGAGGTTCCTCCCCTTCCTGCATAATCCAGGTATGATCGTTTTGGTTTTCCTGGTCAATGTGGGTTTTGAAGAAATCAACCACCATTTCTAGGAACTTTATGATATGTTTGTCATCTTTGAAAACCTGCCAGTGTTGTATGTTGTTTGGTATGGATGGTATGTGCCTGTATAACTGTGTGAACTATCCACCAAAAATGGGGATTGTGGCATAGGTCATATCCAGCTGAAGGGATCCCCCTGGCTTTGCTCCCCAAAATCTAGATAATAGTAAACCATACTTTGGGGGTACATCAGCGACAACTACATCCATTAGGACATTTTTCATTGGAATCTGGACAAGGATGACTACTAAATCTTTGATCATGCCCATGTACTAAACTCTCCTTGAATCTAACGAGTAAAGATCTTCGTAGGGTCTGGTGATTTCAAGGCCTACTCTATCCATAATAGATTTGGGCATTACGTTATGAGAGGCCCCAAAGTCCAGCATGCAATTATGAAACAATCGATCGTGCACTTTCAGGGTAATATAGAAGGGGGTGACGCTATCTCTGGCACCTTCAAAATGTGGACCAAAAGTGATATTAGGCTTTCCATCTTCCAGATTAATCATGTCGGACTGACTCTCTAGATCTGAAAAATTTATCATCTTGGTTATTTTTTTTTGGTACATAGGATTCTTTGCCAACTCGACCAAAGGTATTGGTATCTTGATCCTTTTTATCTCGTTTTCTAGGTAGAAAACTCCCGCAATTTTATCCGTTTCCTTAGCTGAAACATCAGACTCTTTCTTACCCATTTTATTTAGTAGCACTGTTTTATTTTTAGCGTTTTTGGTTTCGGTTTTCCGCATTTCAGCTGCCTTAGTTCTTCTCACTTGGGTTTCGGCCTCTTTTACGTTGGTATTCTGTGAGTCTACCCCTATGTTATTTCACATCTCGGTCTCTTTCTGGATGGGCTCGTATGTTTCGCCCCTAGGAAAAATTTTCTTGGGTTGCAAAGTCAACATAGGTTTGTTTTTGGGCCTCAGATTGTAATCTTGTTGGAGCTCAGCCATTATGGTGTTGGTCATTCCTTGATAAGCGAGATCATTAGTGTAATTTAGGTTATTGTCTTCAACCGATGATTGTTCAGTGTTCAAGGACTTCTCATAATATTCTTTCGTCAAGTGAGTTTGTATATAGTCGTCGCCTAAGTTGTTTACGTCTTCTTCCAAGTCTTCGAACTCTTGCATGTCATTTCCTCCAATAAAATTTTCATTTTTTAGAGGTGCTTGGATCTTTTGGTCTTCATTTTTAATTTGTCTTGGTTGAAACCGAGGATTGGGATTTCTCCTGAATTCTCTCTTAATGAATTGATCATATTTGGATTGATCTAGCTCCATTCTCAAGATTTTGTTTCATAGTTGTTTTATTATCCTGGCCATGTCATCCATTTTGTCATCTGAGGATCTTCTAGATCCACAGGGACTTGCTTGTTCTCTAAGACGTCTAGTTTCCCTGTTTCCCATCTCGATTTTAGTTTTTAATTTACCCGAAGCCATCATGTTTGACTCAATTTCCATAGCGTCATCTTTCATTCGGGTTAGGTCGGCCCCTCTCCTTTCTCTTAATAGTAGAGAAAAATCGGTTTCAAAGGCTCATGCGAAATTCACTTTAGCTGCGGGTTGGGACAGTTTAACTTCAACATGGATCTTATTGTACAACTTGTTAAACCTTTGGATAAATTCCATAACAGTTTCAGATCCTTTTTTCTTTAAAGACTTGAACTCTATCAAATAGTATAAATGATCCTTTCTTTCGCCCCATTGTTTGAGAAAGAGGTCTTCTAGTGCATCGTAGGATATGAGTGAACCTGGGGGCAGGCTCTGAAACCAAGTTCTTACTTGTCCCTCGAAGGCTTGGAAAAACAAACGGGAATACACGTCCTCATTCTCGAGACCTAGAATATCAGCGAATTGATCAAAAAAGTTGATATGCTCTACTACAGTTAGATTCCCTTCTCATGTGAAATTGGGTAATATTTTCATATAGTTTTCGAGTAAATCATGGAGCGATACTGGAAGGACCAAGGGGGCATATCTAGCAGCTACTTTGGTGAAAAACCTAGGAGGCGGTTGTTGGCCTTGACCTCCTATTCCCCCTGCTCCTCCTCCGACGATGGCCATGAATAACCTAGGAGAGGAAATCGGTGCATTACAAAGAGGGTTGGCGATGATGTATAGAGAATATTTGGCTTCCCCAGGGTGGAAAAGGGAAAAGTCGGGAAACCTTTTACCAAGGGAGGTGAAATTTGAAAAAGGAGAAGAAGGTATACATGGACTCAGCTCCTCCGACTTGCAGGATATGTAAATGGGAGAACCCACCAGTGTTGAATCTGTGTACGTGGAAAATTCTTCAAGGCCTTGAGGGATGGAGGGGTTTATATTGAGAGTCAATGGGATATCGATAGGGATGAGATTTAAGGCAGGCATGTCGCCCCTTGTAACGTAAGAGGTAGTCGAAGAGGTCTCAGTCTTGATCTTGGGTAGGAGTTTCTCGAACTTCAGGGTCTCAGCTTCGACAACACTATCCGATATTTTCCTGAGAGGAAGTTCTCGCAAGGGTGAAGGTTAGAAAAAGGTCTGATCTTTAGACTGATTAGACTTTGGTTGATAGGCAACCACGTTTTGTTTAAAAAGACCCCTTGGTCTTAGTATTTTTTCATGGTCGAAAACTGGCACTGTCTGTTTGGCATCTAGGTTTTTTCTGGTGTTCTTTCGAAAGGATGCCAGCTTACTTAAGAGTGGAGTTGCAAAGTGTATGATGAAGGTTTAGCCTTAACAAGGTGTTCTCTCTTTGTTCACTATCAAAAAATGAAACTTGGAAATGTCGTTTTCTTAGGGGAAAGTGACTATGATTCTCCGTCCCTGGCAACAACGCCAGAAAGATGTTGTTCCAGAGTCTACACTTAAGGCTATAAAGTGTATATTCTAAGCATCTAAAGTGAGTGAAAGAAAAAAGGGGAAGAAACAACTTCGAGGGATGAAGCTATGGCCGATCTCTGAGTTATCTTTGTCTAGCTTCCAAATATTATTGAATGTTGATATCCCATTCGATGGAAGCCCATGAACGTTCGAGCTCTGTCCGAGTGATGGTAGTCTTAAGTATGGTATCGAAAATATTCAAAGCGATGCTGGTTTGATCCGATAGGCTAGGTTCGATGTTGGGTTGTATTACGACGGGTACAGTCATGGGGAGAACAGAGCTTTAAAAGAGGGTTGATGTTTTAAAGTGCTCATTTCAATTTTAGATTATATGAGGAAAATTCAGTGAAGCCAATTGAAGGGTTTAACAAAATCGAAGGTCGTTTTCCGTAACTGAGTTAAAATCTTGAAACTGAGTGTGAAAACATAGAGCTGTCAACAATTTGGGGCATCGATTTCAGAGGAATCCCACGCTATAGCAGAAGAAGAAAAGAAAGAAATACCTTGATGAAAGCATATAATGTAGATATCTAAGCAATTCACAGGTCTTGTACCTGCTAGTAGCCGATATAGACGAAAATATGTAAATAACTAGATAACTAGAACCTAATCACCACAGTAGAAGTTATACTAAATTACAGCTAAAACATTCATCAAAGATGTATATGTAAAAAATGACATGAAGCATGAAATAACAGAGGAAAACACATAACTCAATCTTGACGGAATATGGAGTCTTCAATTCACTTTGTATTAATCATGGTTTAAAAGAACTTTCTCTATTACAATCTACCACCCAAAAAAATCCCTTTCTATCTCTTCCTAAATGTATATTTAAACAAACTTTTAAACATTTAGAATTTCGATCGTTCTGGAAACTTGTCAGTAACAAATGAAAAAATGGAGTGTTTCATCTCCTCATCTTTTATCTTCCCTCGTAAGGGTAGAGCACCTTCCTTTCTCATCTCTTTCAGCTCCAGAAATAGAATGGGTTGACACCTGTCATTATTTAGCACCAGAAACCTACCCCTTCGCCTACTCGATGCAAATGACACACCTTTCCACCAACTGGGCTATCAACCTAGAAGGCTCTACTTGGTTGCTTGCCTCAAAGGTGTAACAACTCTTCACCAACTGTAGCAACCTTTTCCCTACTTTTTGGTCTTCTATGATGATAGAGCATAATTGTAAACTTGGTTGTACTAGCCATTTGTCCACTTGGACCATATCCACCTGGCTTATCTGGGATATCTCTGCTTTCTCTTTCTCCACGTTTTCTTTGATGTCCAGTAGGTGTTTAGCTATATTGATTTTTCCCAGCGTCCCAAAACTGCCTTCCTTATCAAGGTCTAACAAACTTTTATTTATCAAGGAAAACGTTTCCTCACAAGAATTCATCATCTCATTAGCTCTCCCCCCAATTTATGATATATTATGCTCCCAGACCTCCAACAAGATATTCCCTCTAGTTTGTTCTGCAATGGATAATTTGGAGCTGCTGACCATCTCTATCTTCGTCGTAGCTATAACAACATCTTAGAAAGCAACCTGAGTTTCCCCAACTTCTCTTTCTCTCAAAGAAATATTTTCTAACACTTGATCTATCATCTGAAAGTGGTTTTGAATGGTTCCCACTTTTACAAGCAAGTCTTGTTGAGCTGTTAATACCATATGTCAGATTTCGGCAGCTTGGGATCTAAACATTTTTATGTCTAAAACCTGATTCTCGGCAACATCCAATTTCGATTGTAACTCTATAATTTTCTGCCCTTGTTGGCTCACCTGCATTTGGCTAATATGGGCTGACTGGCGCACCTGCTCAAGGTCGGATCTAAGTTTCTCGATCTCCCGTAGATCGGCTATTCGGGCTTGCTCGAGGCTTTTTCTCACCTCATCCTTGGCATTTTCTTCAGCAGGAGCCACTTTATCTTCCAACATACTAATCAAGAGGTTCTTTCATTTCAACTGGGCCTTCAAAGTTCCAACCGAGTATTTATTGGTTGTAGCATAAGCCCTTAGTGTTCCTGTTATCTCGTCTGCGAATTCTTCCTCTTTCACGGCCTTTCCATATGTCATGATTTTAAATTTTTTATCCACTACACCCTCTCTTTGATATAATTCTTGCCGCACCATGGACTTCCTTTATTTATCAAAGAAAAATTTGTTAGGAGGCAACTCCTCTACAGAAATGGGCATCAGTTCTTCATTGAAAATCCACCCCGCATCGGGATTCCCCTTTGTGAACTGTAAGGGTCTGATAATAGCAATTGGATTGTCTATTTCCTTGGATGGTTATTTCGGGGTAACATATGTGGCCAGCTTGTTTGAAATGAGCGATAGTGAGTCGCCTGACCCTTGCGAGGGTATCTCTGCTTGACCTTGGACCTGCTTTCCCGGCGTATCCTTTTCGGGGTTTCCTTCCTGTTGGTAGGGGATTTCAGCTCCTCTCTTTGAGGTTCCAGCCTCCCCTGTTTTCTCTTGTTTCTTCTCCTTGTTAGGACTCGAGTCCTTTGAACCTTTTTGCTTCCATCTACTGTGTAACTGGAATCTTTGGGGTTTCACCCTGTAAAATCTAGGGGAGACAACTCCACCGGTGCTCCTAGAATTTAAAGAAATCGTCCATATCTCTGAGTGGTAGGGCTTGAATCCAACTTAGGACTTCAGAGTAGGACCTCGCGCCCCATAATATTTCATCATGAGGGGAATCCTTGTGTTCATATCTCTTTAAGCCACAACTCTCCAGGTGATTTCTCACAACATTACTAGGGTCGTGCTTCTTGAACTCAATATCCACCAGCTTCATTTCTTCTAAAGCCGTAGCCTCAGCTTTGGCATGGCCAAAATCTAACAAGGAATATGTACCAATATGAATGGGGAAGGGCGACCATACCCTTTTTGATACTCCTTTGATATCTTTGATTATTCCGCCAAGCACAGTCTACCTGGCGATCTCGTGACACAATAGCTTATCTAGCAAGAATAACGGTAGAGCATATGGAGGAACAAAGGTGTTGAAAACCCTGATATATGAAAATTCTGCCTCTATATACCAATATTCTACGTTACTCAAGTTGGTCGTGACGCTATCCGAAATCCTAGGAGGCGGATGACTGAAGATGGCGACATGCAATAGCACCATTACCCAGTTGAAGATCTCATAGATGAATTCTTTGGATTTATCCTCCCAACGCTTCGAGTGGTAGACATGAATAGGCTCTGTATTAGATGGAGCCTAGCTCCAGTTCATTAGTGGGAAGGGTGTCATGAAGCAGATGGCATCTATGATGTAAGAAGACATAAAGAACGAAGTTTCTTTCTTACTTGCCCTCTGTGCTCGATATTCGGTAATTCGACTGGTCAGACTGTCAGACAATAGTTTGTCCTGGCTGAAGGAGAAACCCTCAAAAACTATAGGAATGAGCGGTACCCATGGGAGGAAAAAATGGGTAGTGTCCTCCTTCCCATACAACCTACATGTCATCATCGCTATGTACTTGAATTGTGGCTCCAAGGAAGATATTGAATAGATCTCGTGAGTATCAGCCCTAAATTTCGAGTGGTGTGAGACCCAATCTTTGATCAGATCGGATAAGATTTTTTCATACTGCTCACACTCCTTCTTCTTCAAACCTTCTAGAAATTTAGCATTCTGAGTAAGGTTTGGTGTGGGTGACAATTTATACATTGCCCGCAAATTTTTTGGCCTGAAAGTCCCAATCGTTACCTTTTGTTTGTTGATAATCGTACTGGTTAGGATGTCCACATGGTCCAGCGCTCACCAGATGATATCACAATAGGGAATAAGTTGGGGCCTCGCTGCTATTTTGTGAATCTTTGCTTGAGAAATGATTTTGTATTTGGTTGATAAGTCATCCTTCTCGTTGTTGCTAGAATCATCTAAATAGTTTACCGACTCGGATTGCAGAATGTTGGAAACGTATGACCATGTATTGACATAATTAATACTTTGGGGTGAGGTATCGGAAACAACGTCTGAACCCTGACCTAAACTCTCAGCATCTGCCTTGGGTTCTTTTCATGGATCCATGATAGAGAAACATGCAACTGGACTTCCTGTCAAAAAAATTGAAAACAAAAACAACAGTTATCCTGGTGAAATGGCTCTGCGCGCAAATAGGAATGAAAACTAAAATAATGAAGGAAAAAATATCTATCTTGGTCATTTAAGCCTCATGGGTTTCCTTGCCAATAGAACAGTCAAATCGCTTAATAGAAAGATTTAGAAGTAAAAACGAGATCTTACTATCCATCACCTCACTGCAATTCAAATAAATGCCATAAATTCTTGACGATTCGTAACATCGAAAAACGCAGGATCATTCAAGACTTCATCTGTAAACCGTGTGTGTTAAAGTTTGTTTAAGGCGCTAATTAATCTGGTTTAGTTCTTTCAATTTTGTGCACTTAGTTGCTAATCCCCTTTTAAGTGTTCGCCACATCGGGTGTTTTCTCTCCTAGCCACTGAACCTTAAAAACCCGAAATCGCGATGGTGCGAGTTAATTGATTAAAAGTGATTTGACTTAAGCCTTTTAATTAATCCATTCTTAATTAAAGAAAATTGGGACTTCGCGGATTGGGTTTACGAAGGTGCTTCCCTTTGGGGAAACAATCGCTAAGTCGCGAAATCACGATAGTGACTAACTAGGGTTTAAAGTTATTTGTTCTTGATACTAACCTGGGTAACTTTAACACAACTTCACGACTTCGCAAGTCAGAGGCTTGAGAAACGTTCAACACGTAACTCCCAAGAGTGAGGGTACGAGGTACTAAGAGATGATAAGCCTCTCTTAGTCTTTTAGTAATGGTGATTAAAATTATAAAGGTTTTCGCCATTTCGCACGTCGGGATACTGTGACTTTAGGGGGTAGTAACGTGAAACAAACGAAGTCCCAAAATCCAACCTTTTTGGGCTTAAGTATAACATTTCATGTATTTAGAGGAAGGAAGCTCCAACAGTTAGAATAGGTGGGCAGCCACCAATATCCACCTAGATTTTGTGTAGGGCTTACAGACATCCTCGTAAGTGCAGAACCCACAATTACAAAGAAATGTCCCCATTACAAAGAAACATGTTGAACTGAACACTGTCCATATGATCCAGTTGGAAGTTGGAATAGGTGAGTGGCCATCGATATCCATGTTGGAAATATGGCTACAGCAGAGATGACGCAGATGATCAAGGTTGTCATTGATGGCAATCGATTGTGTATGGTGAACACAGATGCTGAATCGCAGATGTTGAAACGTAGATGCTGAAACACAAATGCTGAATCTCAGATGTTGAAACGTAGATGCTGAAACACAAATGCTGAATCATAGATGTTGAAACGTAGATGCTGAAACACAAATGCTGAATCACAGATGTTGAAACGTAGATGCTGAAACACAAATACTGAATCACAGATGCTGAAACGTAGATGCTAAAACGCATG
>ML785849.1:240335-291557 GCA_009831015.1 Picea engelmannii
AGTGGGTTTTATAACCAATTTTTGGGTTTTAATGGTAATTAAGCCTATTTTTAATGGTTTTTGGGAGTTATTGGGTAGTTTTGGAGCCTAAATTTTGGGAGGAAGTTGGAGATGAGCAACCAACTTCCTAGCTATATAACCCAAGCCTGTTTGAGGCCATGAGAGGGCATTTAGAGAAGAATTATGCTGAGGAGAAGCCAAGCCAAAGCCATTTTGAGGCAGAGAAGCTTTTGAGGAGGAGACTCTGTCGGATCATTTATGGGAGCTCCGGAAGTCCGTTTTGCATGCCATTTTCTTTGCATGTTTCTAGAGATCTGGAAGAACATGAAAAGATCAGTCTTGTAGCCATTTGGCAATGCAGTGATGTACTTTTGAGAATTTGAACAGAGATAAAGAAGCCTCCCCCACAGAGAAAAAGGCCCGGAGATGTAGGCAAAGTTGTGCCGAACTCCGTTATCAATCTGCGTGTTATGGTTTGCTGTCTATTATTTCATTTCAGATATGCATATGTTTATATGGTTGTATAATTCCTCTTATTTCCTCATTCTTTCACTAAGTCTTCTCAAATGGTTAATTAACGCATGCAAAATTAAAACTCAACCATAAGTCATTAAAAGATCCTAACGGATCAAGTCCCAAGTGACCTCCCATGGAGGAAGAAAAGAGAGATGACAGAGCAGGAGATCCTTTCAAGACATTTCTCAAGGAATCCCTTGTGCGACAAAGGAATGAGATGATGGACAACTTCGCTCAGATCCTTTGAAGACTACCGATGGCGGCAACTGAGGCATCTTCAACAAGCAACCATTTTGCAAGTGCGACACCCTTCAAGGTACAAGTCAATTTTGATATCCCCTTATTTGAAGGCCAGATAGATGCAGATGCTCTAGAAAAATGCTTGAATCTGCTAGAAGGTTATTACTTTGTCCAAACATTTTCCGACAGTGAAAAGATCACCTTCACGCTCCTTAAATCCCTTCCCCATGTCAGAGCTTGGTGGGAAGGTTACTGGGAGAGGTACACCACGGATGAATCTACACATTTTGGGAGAGAACCCACTTGGGAAGCCTTTGTAGATGCCCTAAAGGAGGATTTCTACCCTGTCGAAAACTATTATGACCAATACATGAGATGGACAACTCTATATCAAAAAAGAGCCCAGACGATGTCGGAGTACACCAAAATATTTCATACCTTGTGCTCAAAGATGGGTATGAAAGACTCCAAGCGACACTTGGTTTTGAAGTACCGCAGTGGTCTACACAGGTACATCCAAACATAGATGGATTTCTTGGAAATCTCTTCACTGGGAGTTGCTTATCGATATGCAGTCAAAATTGAGCAGAAATTCAACTAGCAGTGTAAGTGGGAGAAGCATGGACAGAGCAAGGAAGGTCAACCTCAAGAGAGACAATCCCAGATGCAAGCAAAGAAGGGTAACGGGAAGTCTAAGAAAGACACTAGAAAGTGGTGTGAGTTTCACAACAGCCCTTGGCACAACACTGATGAATGTCGCTCAATACAGTCATTGGTGGTTGAGCTCAAAGACAAAGAGTCGAACCTTGACTTGGACCCTGATTTAGAAAATAATAAAAGGAGACATATCATTGATGCAGAACCCACTGCTACTGTCACAACTACAACAATCCAACCAGAAGAGGATCCTGAGGAGGGGGAGTGACTCTTCCATTCACAGATGTGGGTGAAGGGGGCCCCACTCCATTTTATTGTTGGTAGCGGAAGCCAAAAGAACATCATCTCAGCAGAGGTTGTCAAGCATTTGGATTTTCCAACAACACCACACCCACGACCATACAACATTGGGTGGCTTCTCCAAGATCAAGATCTTTGTGTCAGCCAATAGTTCCAATTGTCATACAACATCCAGCCCTTCAAGGACAAGGTATTATGCAATGTTGCCCCGCTAGATGTCTGTGATGTTCTCTTGGGCCAGCCATATATGTGGAAGCGCCATGCTATCTATGAGTCTCAACCCCGTAGTATCATTATTACTATGGGGGTTCATCTCTACAGGATACCAGAGGTGGTTTCGACTAATGTCCCACCTAAACAGTGCCTTAAGGTAGTATCTCATACTACAAAATTTAGCTTCTTCACAATCTGTTCAAAAGGTGAATAGAAGGATACTGCAACCACTACAGCCTTGGCCCAAGCACCTTCTATCCAACAAAAGAAGGTCAACAAGATTGCAGAAAAGTGAAAAGATTCCTTATACACAAAAAAATATCATGTAGCCAGACTGGTTAAAAAGGTCCAACCCTTCCAGCCACAGGTTCGTGACAACCTTCAAAAAGATAAGAGGCGCAACTTCTCCAACAAGGAAAGCAGCTCATCAAGATGCAGATTTAGAAAACGCTTTTCCCTCTCCCTCGGGCACTCAACGCAATGGATACCATTGCTTCCTAATGGGGGAGGAATGATCCAGATGGATCTCAGTGGCCATCCAACTTTTCCACTGAATCACCATTTTGAGCCTCTGGTTTTGATAAACCATGACATTCACCCTTTTGATGGGGAATGGAATGTAATGTCATCTTCATTTTTCAATTACAGACATTGTGTAATGGTTTTATGTACATGCCTACAACATAGCGTTAATGCATCAGATCCCATTAGAACTCCACAATTAAGCGCGCTCAGTCTAGAGTAGTACTGGGATGGGTGACCGCTCAGGAAGTACTAGTATTTTACATGCCTATGGAATTTTATAAACTTAGTCCAATTTATCCCACATGCATCATGGGAATCGTTCTCCTCTCACTCTCTCCTATATAATTGAGGTTAAGGAGGCCCTTTAAGCAGGCAATGGAGTGTGATGTAAATATTCTTGTGAAGGAAGCGTAGCCAACATCTCTTTCCTTTTAGAGATAAGCTACCCCATTTTTCCAGTTTGTGTTCTATGGTGTTTTTCTATCTTATTCAACAATAGAAGTTGGGTTTCACTAAATTTTTGTGCTCTCTTCCATATTTTTGTGTATTTCATTGTTATAATCTGGATCACCTATCCCTTATTGAATTCACTTAGGAGTTCCATCCCACTCATGAGAAGCATGCTTGTTCTGGCTTCCTCTTTTACTTTCTTCTCCTCTATTGGCAACAATATGTGTGTCCTGCCATTCTTCTCCAAGGTGTAAGTATTTTTTCTCCCATCATCAATGATATTTATATCAAACTTCCATGATCTTCCCAACAAAACATGACATACATCCATGGGAATTACATCGCACATAATCTTATCTCTATATCCTCCTATTTTAAATTCAACGAGGCATTGTTTAGTGACCATTACCCGGTGTCCTTTATGAAACCATGACACTTTATATGGATTTGGATGTGCAATTTTCTCCAACTCCAATTTCTCCACCATCTCTGTGGATACTAAGTTATCAATGCTCACACTGTCAATTATCACCTTTCATACTCTGTCCTTAGTCTTGAAAGTTGTCCTGAATAAACTGTTTCTCTGCACTGGATTTTCAATTTCTAGCTCTAGTTTTAAGAGAACCTTCCTCCACATCAGAGATCTCCCATCTTCTACTCCTTCTCCCTCAACATTCATCTTCTGAGCTTCTAAAATGTGAGCTTCACCTCCTTTCTTTTTCTCGGGACATTCCCAAGACATGTTTCATGTCTTTCCACAAGCATAACAACTTACTTGTCCTCCTCTACTTCTTCCTCTTCCTCTAGAAGAACTTCTTCCACCACTTTGTCTTCCTCGGGAACTTCCTCTTCTTTGTGAGGGATTAAGTGGTTTCTCAGTCTCGTCTTTGGTTTTCTGTGCCTTATCATGGGAAATTCCCTTGCCTTTTTTGGGGCTTCTACCTCTACCTCACTGGCTTTGTTTTCTATCCAACTTCTCCTCTGCTTTCAGTACAATCTGATAAGCATCCTCTACTGTCCTTACCAACATCATGTTGATCTCATCTTGGATTTCATATATCAAGCCATTTATATATCTAGAAAACTTTTCTTCATCTTTATCTCTTTGTCTAGCCCTGATATTCATCTTGTAGAACTCCTTCGTGTACTCTTTTACTATCATACCATTCTACCTTAGAGTCCATAACTTCCTAAACACATTTATCTAATAATCTTTGGGCATGAATTTAGCCTTCAGATTGGCTACCATTTTGTCCCAATTTTTTATCTTTTGTTTTCCTTTGCTTCTCCTCTCCGCCTGCAGTTCATCCCACCACAGTGTTGCATGTCCCTTTAGCCTGGTGACAACATGTCTCTCCTTTTTCTCCTCATCGAAATCTTCATAGTTGAAATATTTGTCCATGGATCTTATCTAATCCAACAATCCTTCAGCATCCAAGTTGCCTTAATACATTGGGATATTTATCTTTTCTATATCTCCCAATTTAACAACCGCTCTTAGAAAGTGTTCCTCGGCAACATTTTCCCCTGCAACTTCTTC
Organism: Picea engelmannii; assembly: GCA_009831015.1. Taxonomy (NCBI): domain Eukaryota; kingdom Viridiplantae; phylum Streptophyta; class Pinopsida; order Pinales; family Pinaceae; genus Picea; species Picea engelmannii. Next base: position 244,777 of record ML785849.1, read on the forward strand.
GACTTCTACTTCTTCACTCTCTGCATCAATGATGTCCCCAGCATCAGGTTCCCTCCTTTGTGCTTCCTCCATCGCCTCTAATCTTGCACAAAGCTCTCTCATTTCTCTTTCTACATCGCGATTGGCTAAAGGTGGATCCACACGTCTCCTCAATGGAATTCCTTTGGTTGTTTCTCACACGCAGATTAAAACTTTGAGCTCTATTTTGCTACCCAAAAACATTTTAGGCTCTGATACCACTTGATTCAGTCCCCCCTTCTCTCCTAAGGGGATGCGCGACCTCCCGGTCAAGGATCTTTGATTTCCGAGCCAAATCGGCTCTCTGAAACCTTAATTTTCTGACTTGCAATTTAACACAGGTCCTTTCAGTCTTCTAGTGCAGTTTCTATGGCACCTGCAACCTCTTCCTTCACGTTGTTTAACTCTCAAGTTTCATGCACTAGCTCCTCTCCCGCTATCCCTCTCTCGTATGTGACCTCTGGCTATGTCCTCACGTAATCACACAATTGTAGGGTGACCTAGAGTGGTTTGATATCACACCAATTTTCTCCCCACAATTCACTAGCATATGCCACATATCCCTCTAGCAATACCATGGTTTCGATTGCGGCCCGCTCCAATATTTTTAAAACCTGAGCACCTTCTATCCCTGCAATTAAGCACGACCATCGATATTGTGATCTCGAGCATTTCCTTGTGATCGACGGTTGAGATCTTTCCTCTTTCTTCCTTGGTCAACTATCAATCAACGACCCTTTTCCTCCTTTCACATGCACTACCAAATATCCATGGTCTATCAATGCGTGCCCTCCTTCCAAACCGATGATTACGATTGATTTCTCCCCTTTGGATTCGGGAGTTTGAACTCTCAACTCTTTCTTCCTCCATAGTCCTTCCACCCAAAATCAATGATCTGTCGACACGTGTCCCTGATAGATCAACGAATGTGGTTCACTTTTTCTCTTCGGGCTTCGGGAGTTTCAACTCTCAGTCTTCACTTTCTCCCAGAGTGCTTTCACTCGAAGACAATGATCTGTCGATGCGTGTCCCTCACAGATCGAAGGTTGTGGTTCACTTCATATCTTCGGGCTTCGGTAGTTTAAACTCTCTGTCTTCGCTTCCTCCCAGAGTTATTTCACTCGAAGACAACGATCTGTCAATGCGTGTCCCTCACAGATTGACGATTTTGGTTCACTTCGGCTCTTCAGGCTTCGGGAGTCTCAAATCCTAAACACTCGCTTTCTCCCGGAGTGGTTTCACACAAAGTTCATGGATCTTTGTCGCATTTCCTTCTAAATCAAATGGCCATGATTTACTTCAGGTCTTGGAGGTTCAAGAATTTCAACTCCTCTACTGAAATCCTCGAAGTGAATTTCCCTGAAGTTGCAGTTATGTTGACACGTATCCCCTGGCAACCAATGACTAGTCCCTAGCCTCTTCGGGACTTCGACAAATCCTCTCTCCAGTGGGCACACAGAGACTTAAATCTCGTGCACCTTGCCCAGATCCGACAACCCAGAATGATCACGCTCCCTCTTGAACGGATCTTAGTCGATGACTCGTGAAATATTCATAAATTTGTTTCCCTTGAATATTTCTCCCGCTATCTCTTGTGAGCTTTCTCCTTCAAACCCTTTGACTCCTTAGAGGATTACTTCAACACTTAGTCAAATTTTGGATCTATGCAGTCCTTGCAGTCGATTCTTACTCAAAACTTAGGTTCTTGCGGGCGACTGGGCACACCTTGTACTAGTCCCTTTGCACTTCTTGCAAGTGGAAAGTTCTCGCTATCTCTTTTGAGCATATGAATCAAAACAGAATCTGTCACTCCTTGCAACAGATTCTCATGCAAGACTTTAATTTCTTGCGGGCGACTGTGCACACCTTGCAGCAGTCACTTTGCACTCCTTGCAAATGGAAAGTTTTTCGCTATCTATTTTGAGATTCTGAATCGAAACAGACTCTGTCAACGCACTCCTTGCATGAACTCAACTAAGAGAACAATTAAAACTTATCTAAAAACTTCACAGTTTCATATACTCAACAACATAACTCATTCATTCATGGAAACAAAATAACATGGAATTGTAAACAGTAGCAATACTATGCATTGGATCAATTTTCCTCTGTTATATTCATTTAAAAGTAAATGGCTACAAATATGATAAAACAACAACTAAAATCTCAACAACAACTAAATCACAACAATCTCCTACTAACTTGCAACAACCTCATTTGGGCATACAACACCTCTATTTATCTCATAGGGTTCTTAGGGTTCCCTCTGAATACTCATCTTCTCGAAGAAAAAAAATCCTAACTGCTACCTAAGTTTTGTTACATTCAAGACTAGGAGTTAAACTCCCAGATCACTCGTGATAATTCATCTCCCAAGCATTTGATCTTCTTCAGTTTTCGATCATTTCAAAAATATTTTCAGGAAACGCGAGTGGTTAAGATTCTAAAATTATTCAAAGGTGTGCTAAGGCGTTGATTTGTCTCTCCACGTGTGCTTGCTGACGATGCTCCTACATCACAATGAGAGTTGGTTTTCTCTTTGAGTTGGTTCTCATTTCACTTGGTGCTGATAAACCCCAAGGATTGTAGTCTGTAATACAAAAGAAACATATACATATATCTCGTGTTCTTTGTGTTCTTTATTGTGATGGTGCATAGTTATTTATTGTCAATCTATGTCATTGAGGTATTTTTACATGAAATCAACTAAGTGTGAATAGAATTAATGAATAATGATGTTGTGAATGGTGATGGTTAACTAAGTTTTGTAAGAAGTTGTAAAAAGAGCCTCACAATGATTCACCCCCCCCCCTCTCAGTGTGGTCGGTGTGTCCAACAATTGGTATTAGAGCATGCATTCACTATAATCCTTACAAGCTTGAAGGAGATCCATGAAAACATGAATAGAAGAAGGTTGTGTATAATCAGGTAACAATTATCTTATACATGAAGAGGAAGATTTGTTGAAGCTAAAAAATAAAATTTTAGATTTCTTTGAAGAAGAAGATTTTTTTGATCTTGATGATACATTAAGGAATCCATAGAAAAGTACCAAAGGAATACCATGGAACTAAATAAAATACTCATGAAACAAGAAGAAGAGATAAAGAGACTAAAGACTCAAGTAAATGAAAAAGAAGAATCATTGCATAAGTTGGAAGCAAAAGTTGTTGATCTCATAAGGAAAGAAGATAAGTAAAAAAGGTTCATGAACAAATAAACAATCTTGGATCAAATATTTGATTTTCAAAGATCACCTAATGATAAATATGGTCTTGGATACAACAAGGAACCAACACACTATGAAGCTAGCACTTCTAAGAAGCATGATGCATGTCCTTCATTGTCAAAAGGTGAAAGAAAATATGCAATTCAAGAACCTACACAAGAAAAGGAAAATTTCAGAAGAACAGAGTAAGGAAGACACCAAGAAGCCACCTTTACACCTCAAAGCAAATTCAAGAGAGAGACACCTTCAAGGTGTACACCAAAGCAAAAGTATGAAAATGTTTTTCATGGTCAATGCTTATCATGTAATGAATATGGTCAAAAATATTTGTATTTCATACATTATGCAAGGAAACATGTTGGAAGGTTCCATAACATCCTAATATGTTTGAGATGTAATCAAATAGGACACCTTGTTGATCATTGTCACACCATGAGATGTTACAGCTTTGGTGGGTTTGGCCACAAAGATCAGGATTGTTGGAATTCAAGAAGACATTCAATGAGGAGTGATTCATATAGCATGGAAATAAGAGAACATGTAACTTGGAAGGAAGACAATGTTTAAAGTACAGAGAAACGAGACACCTTCAGAAGTGGATGAAGAATATTGAACAACCAAGGCAAAATGGAAGCCATGAGGCAAGCTCAAGATTTACATTTTATGAGGCATACACAGGGTCATGTGGAAGCAGTTGTGTATATACGCGAGGTGATATATAGGAAGGTTGCATACATATGCAAGCTAGCTGAGGAACATGTCACGTATCTATGGAAAAATCCTCAAAAGGATATGTTTATAGATGAGTTGTAGCATGGTTTAATGGTATAACTATGTTTTGCAGGGTTTGACATGATTTGTTTCAGGTTTTCATGATTATATTCTTGCATGTGTGTTTGATTTATGTATGGTGATGACATATGGTTGAGTGTTGAATCTTATCTATCTTGGATGCATGGTACGAACTTTAGTGTGTGGAGTGATGCATTCCTAATGAGGTATAATGCTAGTTATTTTCTCATTGATGTTATGGCACCTTGTCTATGAGATATATCATGATGATGTGATGCTAGCTAGAGATATATCATTGATCCAATGAGGGACACTCTTAGTGCATGTTTATAGGTGTTATTGGTTGATTAGTACTTGTTGTAGTGAATGGTTTTTGAGGCATATATTTCATGGTACATGGATGGTACATATATGATCTCCATTGATATATCTTATGATGTATTGTTAGAGGAATATTTGTTGGATGTCTTGGTGCATGCATTTGGCATGTGGTTGAGATACATATTGGGACATGTAGTTGATGAGGTGGTTATGTTGTACATCATTGATGAGTCATAGCTTTATCTATAGTTGATGCATGATTGGTACATACTTGGTACATTGGTTGATGCACTTTCTTTAGTACATGATGTATGGGATGATATAGTTGAGATGATTAGTTGATATATTTATGGTTGAGATACATGGCTATGGAACTAAGTTCATGGTAGAGGCATATCATGAGTGATATGAAACTTGTTTGAGGCACATGGTTGGCATGTTGGTAGAGATATATGGTTGGTACACATTTGGCACATGCTCTTGGCATATGGTCGATACACTCCATTGATGATATCTTATGGTATATTGTATGGTATTGATGTACATGGTTGATGTACATGGGTTTTGTGCATGGTTGGCACACAATATGGAACATGATGTACATGATTTATGTTTTTTTCATGATTCTCTATTCATTGTTGACATATCTTTTGATTCATGATGTTTGGTATGGCACGATTTTGATGCATGGATAGGTCCAAGGATCATCATAGGAAGATAATATCATTCTTGAGCAGTTGATCTATGTTCCAGTTGAGTAGTATCATTTCCAATGGTATCATATTGTTCATATTGTAGAGAAGATAGGGGGAGGCATACCCACAGGGGGAGTTATTCTTCTTCTCATGATTGATTGCAGCAACATGATTCCAGGATGAAACATGATTGGCAACAATGCCATCATCATGGTATCAGAGTGATATCCCTTGTCCAAATGGGGAGATATTATTCATAGGAATATCAAAGGCATCCAGATAGGGGGGAGCAGGCCCAAGGAGAGTTCAAGTAGAGTGTAGCCCCAAGGAGAGAACCACCCTTTTACATTGATGTCAAAGGGGGAGAGATAGTCACATTGAGGTGGAAAGATGAAAATTGATGAGGAGAGATGATCACAGAGGGAGCAGGAGCATTGCCATGTCCATGTGTTTCCATCAATGATTGGTGTTGACATAAATGTTGGTGTTGCCATCAATTCCAAAGGGGGATACTATTGTACTATGTTGTCATTGATGTCAAAGGGTTGATGTCAAGTATTGTCATAGTGATGTGTTTGTATCATTGATATATTGATTATTGGTTATATGGTCATTGATGTAATTGTTGTCAAAGGGTTGATTTCAAGTGGTTTCATAATGTTGTGTTGATATTAAAGGGAGTTTTATCATTGATGTCATGTCATGGTTGATAGGAAGAACCAAATGGATAAACTCCAAAGTGGTCCGCTTATGGTGGAATCCCTCACAGGAAGACGTTATTGGATAAAGTTCTCAAAGTGGTCCCCTTATAGTGAAATCCCTCTTGGGAAGATGCTTTATGAAGTCCAAATGGTTAGGTGGTTGAGTAGCCCAAAAGTGTTTTTAGGGAACCTAATTTTGATTGAGGAATAATGTAATGAATATCAGTGAATTTGTAGGAGAAACTATTCCAAATGGATAGTATATTTCACTCCATTTTTGGTGATATGTGGAATGTCTCATAACTCCTCATGGTTAGAGAGTTATGACCATATGAAGTTAGACAACCCTTATGAGTTATCTAGAAGCTTATAGAAGGTCAAAGAAGTCAAATTATTCTAGAATCTCCTAGAAGAAGTTGACTAGTCAAAGTGGTTAGCCATGGGTTAAGTGGTTGCAACAAGAAAACAATTAAAAATAAATTAGCTACAACTAGAAGTGGATATTTTACTATTTGTGGATAAAGTGGTTGTAAGTGGAAAAATTAGTTAGAGGTGGGCTATCCCAAAAAGAAGGAAGTTGGGTAAGTTGGTTAGAAGATAACCCCTTGAGGAAGCTACTTGGAGATGTATAAATAAGAGAGAAAGGGTCTCTTATGTGTATGATATTTGAGCATATTGAATATCCATTTGTGAAAGGTTATTTGGGCATGTATTATTGATAGAGAAAATTTGTGGCCGAAAAAGTGCGGCAGAAAAATTGTGGTAGAAAAAGTGCAGCAAAAAAAGTGCGGTAGAAATATCACAGCAGAAAAAGAGCGGCAGTAAATTCGTGGCAATAGAACTGCAGAAGATAGAAGAATAGTGGTAGAAAAATCGTGGCAGCAAAAACATGGAAGCAGAACCGCGGCAGCAGAACTGTGGTATCAAAATCGCGACAGCAAAACCGTGGCAGTAGATTTGGCATATTGGAATTGTTCCAATTGTTGCATGGCATGGTATAGGTCTTGATGGCTGCTACAAGATTAAAGGTATGGTTTTGTCACATGGTCTTGTGTAAGGGTCTATGGTATTTAGTTTATGGAGAGTATGGTGTATTTCTAGAGGTAACTTGTTGGTTAACTTGGTGATATTGTGCATATGGTTGAGAGTTGACTTGATGATTAATATTTGTGAGTAGACTAGATTTGGATGATGATATTGATGAGATAGGTTGAGGTGATAGGTTTTTGTGACAGGTTGTTTTGTGCATATTTGATGCACTTGTCTTGGTATAGACTGTTGGTACAATTTGACAGATCACTTTATGTCTACAAGCTAAGTCTTGTACATGAGGATTCGATTCCTATTCTCAGTTCATGCTGAGATCTGTAGGATGGGTCTTGCAATGAGAGTTGTTTCTCTCTTTGAGTTGGTTCTCATTTCAGTTGGTGTTGACAAACCCCAAGGATTGTATTCCGTAATACAAAAGAAACTTATACATATATATGGTATTCTTTGTGTTCTTTATTATGATGGTGCATAATTGTTTATTGTTAATGGTGATGGCTAACTAAGTTTTGTGAATGGTGATGGCTAACTAAGTTTTGTAAGAGGTTGTAAAAAGATCCTCACATTGATTCGCCCCCCCTCTCAGCGTGGTTGGTGTGTCCAACATAAACTGAGACAAATATCAATCTTCTCAAGTTTTCACTTTTGTCATGTTAACTTCTAGACAGTACCTGAAAATGGTAGTTGTCATCAGCTACTTAGAGGGATTAAATAAGAGGTTTCTTTCCACAAAAGAAAGTGAATGGAGGAAACAATACTATAGGTTAGAGCACAAATGCTACACTAAACTTGAACAAAGAGAATGGAAAGATACACATCTCCTTCTGTTTAAGAAAATCCAAGGCTTCTTGAGATGGATTGTACTCTCTTACTTGGATTTCATCGTGTTCCAGAACTCTATCTCAGTCACATATTTGTTAAAAAAATTGTGACTGTACTCCAAAATCCTTATTCACATATCATACTTGTTGACAACCATTGGCGTGAGTCCTCCATATTTTGGCACTTGTATTCTTGTGAAGAAAATATTTCCACAGAGTCAGTGTAGCTTTTCCCTTGGTTCTAGTTTGGAATTATGGGCAAGTATACCTTTGTCTCCCACCCAACCCTTTTCTTGAAGAAGTGCTCTAAGAGACCAATTTAAGGGTTGGCATTTGAAAATATCTCAATGTTACTTTCGATAAAATTGGATTGCTCTTTTTTTTACCTTAAGATCAGCGAAAACACTACAACCTTTGGATCTTGATCTATTAGATAACTTACAAAACCCTCTTTCCTTTAATTTTGTTTACTTTCGCAATCTCCATAAGATTTACACAAAGGAATTTTTAATTGAGGATAATCTGAGAGTCATCCTTAATAGTCTGTAGAGCATTAAATCACCCAGTTTATTTAATTAAACCTACACTGTGAGTGTAATCTTTGCAAACACGACACTCTCTCTCTGATTACATTTAATTTTGATTTCTATCTGAATTAATACCTCTCGTTGCATTCATATCTCCCTCAATTTTCTTGTTGAAGATATAGTTATTGTCAATGATTACACTATTTGGTGGAGTTGGGTCTTAGACCCATTAAACTTGATATATATAACGATTAAATATTTTCCCCATCTTACAAAAATCTTGGAATAACTAAAATGTATATTAAAAATATTGTACTTTGATTTTTGTATTTGAAATGGTCATATTTAATTGAATAATCCTTATGAATTATGCATTTTTTTTTATTATTGGGCTCATGTAAATCCTATATCACACCATTAAATCACTTTTAACCTTACCTAATTAATTAAATGAGACCTACTTTTAGAATGAGTGAAAGTTCAATATAACTTAGAATATTTAAGATCCTAAGTGTTGGCATATCTTTCAGGAAAATAATGTGCTTTCCATTGATGGCAAGAACAACAATGATGACACTCAGAAAATTGATGGAAAGAACAATAGTGAGGAGAAAAACAATAAGGACACTCAAAAGAGTGCAGAGGAGGAGATTATACCTCAGCCGTCAGATCGAAGTGAAAAGGACGAACAACCATTGGATTTAGAGGACATGTGGCGAGAGATCATCATTTTGCTGACTCACGAGATGGAGAAGTCAAAAGTGAGAGTAGTAGGAACTCACAATATGCAAAATCGTGAAATGATCTGAGTCATTGGATCCAGAGGACACGTGGCGAGAGATAAGCATTTCACTGAATTGTGAGCTGGAGAAGTCAAAGGTGAGAGTTGTAGAAACTCGCGATATGCGAAGTTGTGAAATGATCTGGGTTGTCATATCACCGAGGATCTGGACCGTTGATCTGATATGAAGTCTGAGTTTTCGAAGAGGAGATATTGACCATTGGATCGAGGAATAAACTGGGCCGTTAGATCCAGGACAATAACATGTGCCATGAGAGGATATCCACATCAGCAAGGAAAGTTGTAGACCACGTCAGCAAGCACCACGTCATACAAGAACTCGTGAAATCCTGAAATGTAGAAGGTGATCACGACCTTTGAGTGATGGGAAATCTCAAACCATTGATCTAAGGTGATTGAAGTTGGGATTTCGGGAATCAGAAGAAGGGAGGTGCTCTAACCTCCGACATCGTGAGTTGTGAAGTCGTGAAATGCTCGAATTCTTGACCTGTGGTCATAGCCATGGTCACATCAGCAAAGGAGCTAGCATGTTGCTAAGCTCCACCTCATATTTTCGCGAGTTGGCAGTTTTGAGGCAACTCATAGCAAGAGTTCGCAATATGAAAAATCGTGACTCACCCCTCTTGCTTGGCCCCTGGTCATAGCTAGTGGTCACATTAGCAGAAGAGAAGGAAAGGAGCTAGTGTTACTAGGCTCCACTTCGGAGTTTCACGAGTTGGGAAAATCGAGGTGAATTTTGTTAGCGTATGGTCACAGCAAGTGGGCATGTGGGGAGAAACACGCATGTTGCTAGTTCACGCAGGTAAAGTTCACAAGGAACATATTTGATAAATCAGCAAGTCTCTCCATTTTTAATCCAACGACGTTGATTATCTCGACAATCTGATCGAAGGGTTACTGTTGCACTTCACGGATTATTGATCAGTTATGATTTAGTTAGCAGAAATGAATCATAGTTCTTGGACGATTGGCGATTTGGCTGCTTGGCAGTTTCTCTTGGAGATGTGAGTTGTAACAAAATTGATGCACTTGTATAAAATACAAAGGTCGTTGCTGAGTTAGGTTGGTTTTTCTCACTGGAATAATGAGTTGAACTGGGAGAAAGGAAAATCACAGTATGCACAGTGTGAGATCAAACTCAGAGATGAGAAACATAAGTTGAACATAACAGAAAAGGTGAAGAGAGCATAATGTACACATACCAAAGAGCATGAGAGGAACAAAGAAAGAACAGATAAAAAGAGACAGCAAATCAAGCCAAGTATGAACAGAACATAAGAATAGTGAAGCAGAGAAGAATTGCAGAACAAAAAAGAATTGGTAAAAATTGATATATCTGTATTGTGGGTTATTCAATCATTTATTTATAATCAGGGAGGTAGGGAGGTGCCAGGGAGGATTGTAGTCCTCTGTTATTCAAGTTGGTGCTTTAATATTGGAAGTTGTGGCTATAAAACATGGTGGCAGGGTGGTGCTAGAGAAAACATAGAGTTTTTTGTATGCAAGTTGGTGCCTGTATAAGTGGAAGTAGGTTCTTCCATCCAGTTGGTGTTGGAACACTCAGGGAGTTGGTGATTCCTTCTAGTGGGTGCTAGAGAAACCAAAGAGTTGGTGTTCTCAGCAAGTTGCAGCTTGTAAAACAGAGGTGGTAGCCTCATTTTGAGTTGGTGCTCAAAGATAAATGATGTACAGAACATAAAAGATTGCCTATCATTTGAAGTAGAAGAGATTTTATCCCTTTATGGGTTTCCTCGTGAAAATCTATCTCTGTGTATATCATATGTGTGATTGATGTTTATTATTTTTGTTATTCATATCTTGTATAATCTTGATGGCCACTTGGAGAAGATTGAAAAAATGTTTTAATAGACATAAGATTGTTTAAGCACAATAACAACTGATTCACCCCCCCTCTCAGTTGTCTTAGTAATTTCAACAATTGGTATTAGAGCGGGTTCCTTTTATTTAAAGGTAGATATGTAATATTAAACATGACAAATCATGAAGGGACTTTAGCCAATAAGCCTCCTTTGTTTGATGGAACAAATTTTTCCTTCTGGAAAGTTAGAATGAGAACATACATAATGGCCTTAGGTGTTGATGTTTGGGATGTAGTAGAAACTGGATATATAAAGCTTGTTGTGCTAGCTTCTAAAGATGATAAGTTAGAATTTAGCTTCAATGAAAAGGCAATGAATGCTATCTTGAATGGACTTGTTGAAGTTGAGTTTGTAAAGTTGATGCATATTGTATCTGCCAAAGCAATGTGGGATAAACTTATTAGCAATTATGAAGGAAATGAGAAAGTAAAAGATGCCAAACTTCAAACATATAGATTGAAATTTGAACAACTAAAGATGAATGAGGATGAAACAATTAGTAATTAATTTTCAAGAGTTGAAGAGATTGTGAATGCCATGAAGGGTCTTGGTGAGAAGATTTAAGATGCATTTTTAGTTTAGAATATTTTAAGATCTCTGCTTGATAGATTTAATCCAAAAGTTTCTACAATAGAAGAATTAAATGATATTAAAACTTTGTCTATTGATAAACTCCTAGGAACTCTAACTACATATGAAATGAGAATTAGCAAAGATAAATCCATCACTAGAGAAACATATTTTAAAGAAGACAAGAAATATTGACTCAGAATTAGATGATATTGTGGAAAAAATTGTGAGAAGGTTAAAGAAAGGATCAGGAAAATATCAAGGCAAGTTTCCCTTCAAATGTTTTAACTGTGGTAAGATAGGTCATTTTTCATCTAAGTGTCCTCACAAGAAAAAATACCAGAACTCTGATGATGAAAAGAAATACAAATTTAAGAAATATAGTAAAAAGAAAAGTTTGTGTGCAAACAATGACGACTCCTCAGAAGACATAGATAGTGATTCGTCCTACAAAGACAAAGTGAATGATTTTATGCTTATGGATATGGGAGATATTGATGATGAACACACTGGAGGTGAAATGGATGATGAAGAAGATGTGGTGGATATGGAAGGTGAATTAAATAGTTCTTTGGAAGAAATTGACAGGCTCGGATGTAAAAAGAGAAAACAAAAACAGTTGTTGATGCAGTTTAAAATGAATGGTAAAAAACCTGATGAAGACTTTGCCTTACTAAAAGTGGAGTTAGAAGAGGCAAATAAAATAGAGGACATTATGAAACAACAATTATCAGAGAAGAAAGCGAGATGTGAATCCTTAGAAGAAGAGATAGTGAAAACCAGAAAAGAGATGGAGAAGTTTAAGACATTGTATCACCAAAATATGTCAAGTATTAAAGCCTCAGAAGGATTAACCTCCATTCTAAATCAAAAAAGGAATCCAAATTTGAAATATGGCTTGGGTTATGAAGAAGGATCAAGTAGTGATAAGCCAAGTAACACAGAATCCATCAAGTTTGTCAAATCTACAATCATTGACAACAACCACTCTGCAGAAACAGAGAAAGATAATCAACCACCAAGAAGGAATGAAATAAAAAGTACCAGAACCGAATATGTAGATCAAAGAAATGACACACACACATCTTATGTTCAAATAAATCATCAACATGGAAGAAATCGACTTGCTTAAAGAAGACATCCATTTTCCAGGTACAAAGGATTTTTCTATGGATATTGTTTTTTTTGTTCTAACTTTGGTCACAAAGTTGTAAATTGTTATTTAATATTTAGATATGAGCAATAAAGATACTCAAGGAATAATTATTTTCCACAACAAAGATTGAGACAGCCAAGTAACAAACAACCACAGACTACAAATCATGTGATGGATGGGAAAAAGACACAGGTTAAGGATAACAACAATTATGAGCATAACAATAATTATCATTTGTTATTCAGTGAACCAGAATGTTACACCTACCATAATTATGGACATAAAGATGTAGACTGTCGCTTAAGGAACTATAAGCCAGATTTGAATCCTTCTGCTAAAAATTTTAAATGTTTGGGAGAAGAAAAAAGATGACCAGTGTGGATTAGTGTTATCATCCCAAAGACAAAAGAATCCTTGGTATATTGATAGTGGATGTTCCAAACATATGACTGGAGACAAAAGTAAGTTTCTAACTCTAAGTGAAAGTAAATCAAGGAATGTAACTTTTGGAAACAATGCACCAGGAAAAATAAAAGGTAAAGGAATGGTAAGTCTAAGTAATGGAAAAGGGAAATCTCAAGATGTGTTGTTTGTAGATGGTATGAAACATAATATTCTTAGTGTCATTCAAGTCTGTGACCGAGGATGTTGTTGGGTTATGAAAAAGGTATAAATATCTTCCTTTTGTCCACAGTTTATGATATCATTCTGATTGAATTTTCAATTAATTAGGAATAAATAGGAAAGAACATGATTAATATGTCTCTTAGAGTTGTTATTTAATATTTATTAAATAGATTCTAATTTACGATTGGAATAGTTTGATTTTGTTACAGAATTGGACAAATAACTACCAAAGATAACCAAAGAGATTTTGGCTACGTGCAAGCTATTGGAGATTGAAGACTTTTTAGGCGCAAAGCAGTTTGAAGATAATACATTTGCTATATTGTAATTTTATAATAGTAAAGAAATCCTGAGGATCTTTCGATCCTCAGGATAGCTTGATTTACCCAACTATTGTAATATATAAGAGGATAATAGATCCATAAAAACATAAGAAAAAAACCGCATTTTAAGTATTCAGATTCAGAATTTCCCTGCGCAAGCAGTTGTTGTAAATGTTTAATCAGTTATGGAATCAATGAAAGTTTTGAGTGTTTTTATCATCCCTGGATTCTGAGTTTCTCGTAGCAGTACTTCTGAAGACAGAGGGCCCAGTTTGAAGAAGCTACTGTCTCGTTCTGTAATTATATCAGTTCAGAGTTTTGATTTCTATTTCGTGATTCATATTTCTTTTAATTGCACGAGCATATCAATGAATTGATGATTGTTTGCAGAAGACAAGCATTTCCTCAAGTATTCATGATTGTTGTTATGATTTCCATTTCTGAAGATTGTTGCTTGACAGTTCCTCACATTTTCATCTGCGTTGTTCCTTTGCTTTAGATTTACAATTGTTGTTCCTTTCAGTTAAAGTTACATTAGTTGTTCCTTTCAGTTAAGGTTATGATAATTGTTCCTTTCCGTTAAAGTCACAATAGTTGTCTCTTTCGATTAGAATACAGTTGTTATTTCTTTTTATAGATAGAGTAATTTGTCATTTCCTTTCTAGTAATTAGAATTCATGATTGATAGATTAAAACTGCAAGTCCTTTCTTAGATTCAATTATTGCTTTATAGTTAAGTGAATTCAATTAGATTAATTAGTTCCTTTCATTTTACAACATCTTAGTAATCAGATTTCAATTTCATTTAGTTCTTAGAATCTTTGGTGAACGTTTGACGAACTTGATTGTTGATGAAATCAGATCTGGTTTAGCTACACGATTTTAGGCTACCTGCATAAACTTTGCCAATATTCTTGAGATAAAAGACGAATCCCTGGGTTGATAAATTAATGTTAAACTAAGGTTGTTTTTAGGACATCTTTAGAGCCCAACATTTTGGTGTCGTTGCCGGGGAGAATGTCAAAGGTAGCATAGGTTGTGTCTCTGGAGGACCAGGTATTGAAGACGGAAGGTATGAACCTACATAGGAAATAAGTAAAATGCTTATGCCAACGCTTGCCTCCAGTTGACACTTAAAAGGTTTCATAGGTGTTTCTTTTGTTGAAATTTCTTTAGTTGTTGTGTGAAGTGTGTATGAATAGAAAAAAGGATCTTGAAAAACCAAAACCCCCACCAAAAACTAACAAAACCCAGGGTTTGATGATCCCTGGAAGAAGCACTTTCATAGAAGAAATCATCAAAAAAGGTGAATCTCAAGCTTCAGTTGGACCTAGGAAAGGACCCACCTGAATCCCTTAAGCAGTAGTTTCACCAACTACGGCCCACGCTGAGATTCATAGAAAATATGAAGGGACTGAGAAGAGTTTTCAGAATACAGATCTTCCACCGCTCAACCCCTTAGAAGAGGGAAGCTCTAATAATATGGAGGAGGGAATAGGAGAAACTAGCGGGGTTGCCAAGGCATACCCAACACCACCACCTAATCCTGAGTCTCCTGCGAAAGAAGGAGGCATATCTGAAATCCCAGATAAAGGGAGTGCAGTCAAAACCCTAGGAAGACCAAATAATCAACAATTTCAAATAGAATACCCGAATCAAGAACCTCTTGAAATTTTGTGGCACATCTTCGAACAAATGGCACAAGCAAATCAACAACAACCCCATACCTCCATGTTGGAGTATCCAATAGTTGATCCAGTTGCCAATGCCCCCATGAAAGAAATTCCCTTACAAAACCTGCCAACCTTCCATGGATTGATTTCAGAAGACCCGGATGCATTCCTATTTGAATTTGATGTCCTATGTAGAGGGTATGACTACACCTCTGAACCCCAAAAATTAAAACTATTCCCCTCTACCCTGAAGGGATCATCCCTACGCTGGTTCATGGTATTGGGAGGTGGAACCATCAATTCATGGGACCAGATGAAACAAACCTTCTTGTTAAAATATCAGGATTATTGCAGAACCAAAGACCTAAAAGATGAAATCTTTCAAATGACTGCGAAAGAAAATGAATCACTAGAAGAATATGTCAAAAGATTTCAGTATAATTTGAAAAGATCACCCTATGGTACATTACGAGGTCCAGTACTCAAAGAAACTTTGATCAAGGGTATGAAAGATGAATGGGTAGAAACATTAAATCTAATGGGGAAAGGTGACATTTATCAGGAAACTTATGAAGATATTATTTTATTGTGTATCAGGTGCTTACGAGGGAGTACACGGACCAGGTTAGGAATGAAAACGTCCCTCACAAGAAATAACAATATCTCCAGCGGGGGTGTCATGCGAGATGAAGTCTGTAATCTCCTAGAAAACTTTAAAACAAATATTTTGAGCACTCTGACTACACAATTGGATGTATTGTAGGCCAAACAAAAAAAGGTAGAGGCAGAGCAGACCTTGGCTATATTTTGCCATAGGTTCAGAAAGAAACATGGTCCAAGAGAATACCCCTTGGATATAGTTCAGTTCTGTGCTATTTGCGCCAAGGATCACGACACAGAAGACTGCCCATCACTCCCCAAATTAAAAGTTGTATTCAAAGAGGCAGAAGAAGAAACATAAAGATTATATCTAATGGCTCAGTGCCGTCAGTGGCAGTCCCAGCCTCAAAATACATTTCAGGACTCTTCCTCTTTCTTTCCTAGACAGTACAATCAACAACATAATCCTGGAAAGTATAATCGACAACAGAATGTTGGCAGTACATGGCAGGGACAACCATTTACTCATCAGAACTGACAGCCCCAACAATACCCACCTGCAATCCCCACTTGGAAAAATCAGTCTGCCACAAACCCCAACTGGAAAAATCAACCAACTACAAGTTCCAATTGTCCAAATTCACAATACACCACCCCATCCTGGAAAAATTTGAATAATACCTACCCTCCACAATGGCCTAACTCGACTGCCCAAAACCCAAATTGGAACCAGAACTGGCAGCGCCCCATGGGGATGAATAACCAACCTATGGGGATGACCTCTAAAACCCAACCTCCATTACAAACTCCACTCCCATTGCCCCAATCACAATTACGCCCTCAATTACCTGCCCAACCGCACCCGAATCCCAATAATAGGCCAACTCAGCTCGTCCAGATCATGGAAAGTGGAGAAGGGGAAATCAATTCAGTAGGGTGCAATGTACTTCAGTTAAGATCGGGGCGCATAATCTCTCCCGAACAAAATGACGTTCCCCAAGAACAGGGGAATAAAAAACAACCAACAACAACACCCTTGACTGTGATAATAACAGAAGAAATCAGGCAAGGGGGGGACACAGTCGAATCACAAGACTCTGATAAAGATACAATTCCCTCCCCTCCGTTCCCCGAAAGACTGATGATAGAGAAACCAACCGTATATCCCGACTTCGACATTGTAGGGGAACTTAGGAATTTATACATCAATATTCCACTCCTGTAAGCCCTGCAAGACATACCGATCTACGCAAAGATAATCAAGGAGTTATGTGGGAGAAAGCCCATTAGAAAAATCAAAAATTTATCATCAACAGTTCATGTAGTGGGAGCCTTATCCAATCTAATTTTGGGTAGAGAAACACCAGTTAAATATGAAAATCCTGGGAATCCCATAGTAACAGTACAGATTCAGGGTTGTTCCTTTCCAAATACCTTAGTCGATTTGGGGGCGACCATCAACATTCTAACTATGGAAACCTGCAATGCCCTGGGATTTCACTCTTTCGAGCCAACCCCGATTATGTTGCAATTGGTCGATCAATCAGCGTTCAAACCACTCAGCACACTACATGATATAGCCATTTCAGTTGATTCCTGGTAATATCCTGCAGATTTTCTCATCATCAACCCAAAAAGTGGACTTGAAGGGAATCCACTAATATTGGGCAGACCGTGGCTCGCAACAGCTGATGCGTACATAGGCTATCGATCGGGTACAATGACAATTGCGAGAGGAGGTGTTACAAGGAATATCATCTTATACCCCCCAGCCAAACCTAGTCCAATGATTGTATATCCACAATTGCCACCTCCACGATATCCAAAGAAGGATCTGCGTGCCCCACTCACGATGGAAGAAGCCCTCAAGCACAAGAATCAGCTAGAGGATGATGTAATCAGTAGGTTTCTTAACAACCCAACCTCCGTAAGTAACCCAACATGCCAGATGCTCCAAGTTGTTATAGCCTGTGAAGCATAAGGAGACCCCCTGGAAGATTTAATGGAACAACAAATTTTGACTACCGCTGTCCACAACAACAAATTTGTTGAGATCGCACCAGGGAAATCTCTTAACATTAATGCCAACCTAGAAGAACAACAACAACAAAAGCTAATCCAAACCCTCTCTAAATACCAGCAAGCTTTTGCCTGGGAGTACTAATATATGAAAGGTATTGACCCACAACTCTGCATACACCACATTTATATTGAGAAAGACTCCTGACCTATCCAACAACCGCAAAGAAGGCTGAATCCCCACCTCAGAGATATTGTTAAAGAAGAGCTACAAAAGCTATTGGATGCAGATTTTATATACCCCATCTCAGATAGTCACTGGGTTTCCCCATTAGTCATCGTTCCAAAGAAAAACAGGAAGTGGAAAATCTGCGTTGACTACAGGGAACTAAACAAAGCTACTCAAAAAGATCATTTTCCATTGCCTTTCATTGATCAGGTCCTGAATACCTTGGCAGGGAAGAAATTATTCTCTTTCCTAGACGGCTTCAGTAGCTACAATCAGATCCAGATTGCCCTAGAAGATCAGGATAAAATGACATTCAGATGTCCTTGGGGTACCTTTGCCTACAAAGTATTGCCCTTCAGACTTTGTAACGCTCCAGCTACATTCCAAAGGGCCATTCTGAGCATATTCAGTGATCTGAATAACGAAGGGCTCGAAGTCTACATGGATGATTTTACTCCGTATTGTGACGACTTCAATCAAGCCTTGACTAATCTGGAGAAGGTATTAGAATGGTGCATCGCTACCAGGTTATTCTTAAGCCACGAAAAATGTCACATGATGATGACAGAAGGTGTGGTATTAGGGCATTACATTTCTGTAGATGGAATTAGAGTAGATCCAACAAAAATTGAGGTAATACTTAATCTACCTACTCCACACAGGTACGTAGTTTCCTTGGTGCTTCAAGATTATCGCAGATTTATGCCAAATTTTTCAAAAACTGTTGCACCCCTACATGCTTTAACTGATAATGTAGAATTTAAATGGTCTGACAAATGTGACATGGCTTTTGCAGGGCTCAAGAAATTGATCTCAATAGCGCCAATATTGAGAGGACCTAATTGGAAAATACCATTTCAAATTTCCACTCATGCCTCAGACATTGCCATAGGCATTGTTCTGGGATAGGAAGAAGAAAAGAAACCCTACGCCATTTATTTTATTAGCAAGAATCTAACTCCAACTAAACTTAATTATACAGTAACAGAGAAAGAGTTCTTAGTTGTTATACATGCCATCAATAAATTTCGTCATTATATAACAGGCTATCCAGTTATCTTGTATACTAATCATTCTGCCATTAAATATCTAGCTAATAAACCAATTGCTAATGGACGGGTCACTCGATGGTTGTTAATATTGCAGGAATTTGATATTACCATCAAAGATCGACCTGGGAGAGAAAATCTTGTCACAGACTTCCTGTCCTGATTCCCAAAAATAGACGATTCATTAACAACTGAGGATCAATTCCTGGATGAGCATCTGTTTGCTGTCGACACAAAACCACCTTGGTACGCTAATGTAGTAAATTATCTAGCAGTGGGAAGATTACTGACACATTTATCATCCAGGGAAAGACGACTAATCATCGAGCGTAGTGCACGATTCACTTGGATCAATGGATATATTTTCCACATAGGAGCTAATCTCCATATCCGGTGATGTGTATGAGAGGACGAAATCTATGACATACTGAATGCAGGACATGACGAGCCCTGTGGGGGGAATTTTGCAGACCGCAGGACTGGACACAAAATCTTACAAATGGGCTATTATTGGCCCTCAATATTCAGGGATGCTAAGAAATATGTCCAAACATGCGACAGCTGCCAGCGGATGGGGAAACCAGGTCAGGCTGATGAAATTCCCTTGAAAACACAACTAGTTGTAGAACCACTTGAAAGATGGGCACTGGACTTTGTCGGCCCCTTTAATCCAAAGTCAAATCAAAAGGCCTATATTCTCGTTGCAACGGACTACATGACCAAATGGGTAGAGGTGGAAGCTTTACCAAATGCAACAGAGGAAGTAGTCATCAAATTCATTTTCAAATTGTTTGTACGGTATGGACTACCCAGAGAAATAATTACTGATGCAGGGTCACAATTTACAGGCCATAGAATCACAGCCACCCT
Source organism: Picea engelmannii (assembly GCA_009831015.1). Lineage (NCBI taxonomy): Eukaryota > Viridiplantae > Streptophyta > Pinopsida > Pinales > Pinaceae > Picea > Picea engelmannii. The sequence continues at coordinate 264,726 of ML785849.1, forward strand.
GGACAACTATCACATCAATCACAGAGTTACTTCTCCATACCACCCACAAGCAAACGGGCAGGTAGAAAGCACCAATAAGGTCCTAGAGGCAATTCTGACGAAGACTGTCTCAACAAACCGACATAATTGGGCTACCGAGCTCCCAAATTCCTTATGGGCTTATCATACAACCTGGCGTAACACCACTGCCTTCTCTCCTTATCATCTAGTCTATGGTAAAGAACCCATCTTCCCAATAGAATTTGAGATCAAGACCCTAAGAATGGCCCAGGAAATTGGACTAAATCTAACAAAAGCACATAAACAACGTCTTTAGCGACTCAATGAATTGGATGAAGCATGCTTGTCTGTTGTGGAGAACACATCTGTTATCCAGCGACAGAGAGAAACCTGGCATGACAAGCATATCAATAAGAAATCATTCAAGAAAGACGACGGGGCGTTTCTCTATGATTCCAGATTTCAGGACTTCCCTGGGAAATTACAGACACGATGGCTAGGGCTGTATGAAATTAACGGAGTCCATGATAATGACATGGTTACTTTGAGCACCATCGATGGGTCTGGATCACCCTTTCTGGTCAATGGACACTGGCTGCGACTTTACCACCAGCCACCTTCAAAAGATTCTTTCTATCAAGAGGTAAGCAAAGACCCTACTATGCATATTCTGGCTGGCTGGGAAGGTAACCCATCCACCCCAACCGCATAAAAGATGCATTATGTGTATACTGTACATAAACTGTACATAGTTTTCCAACTGAGTGGTTAGTTTTCTTTATTTTATGAAAATTCATCTAGGAAACAAGAATTAGGATAGGTAACTACAATTAGCACCTTCTTATGTTCCTTACTCCCATTTTTTTTTATCACATGGACTCTGTCTTTTACATATCCACGCCTGCTATTCCTTTTTCATGCATCCATTGTTCCTTTGTGAACGGAACAACTGTTGTTCCTTTTCGCGCAACTGTCGTTCCTTTTCGCGCAACTGTTGTTCCTTCATGCGCGACTACTGCTCCTTTTTGAACGGAACAATTGTTGTTCCTTCACACACGACTGTTGTTCCTTTTCAAACGGAACAACTTTTGTTCCTTCTCACGCGCCTGATGTTCCTTTGTGAATGGAACAACTATTGTTCCTTTTCGCGTGATTGCAGTCCCCTCCTTTACCATTCAAACGCTAGCCATTCCTCCGAAAGTGCGGCTTTCATCAATTAATTTTCATCATCACTATTTCTAATCGTCATTATAACGATCTGTCATTATTTTGTGGATGGTCTCTCACACCTTAACAAAAAAAAATACAAATTCGTGGAATAATCTCTCTGAAATATCTTAAACCTTGTTCATATTCAATCACCATCATAAGTTGTTCCTTTCCCTCATATATACAAATATACTTGAATGATATTCTGCCTATGTATTATAAGGGGTCTTCCGCACACTTTTACTTGGCATCTCTATACTTCCTTATACCATCCCTTCCTCTTAAGGAGTAGATGAGCCTCCCTAAATAAACACTCAAAAAAAAAAAAACATATATATATATAATATAATAAAATTTTCCCATAAAGAATAGGGGGTCTCATCACGAGCCAACCTACCATGATCATAGGATACTAACGTAAGTGACATTCCCACTTTGGCTACCACACCAGGGAAATGGCCTTTGACACTTTTTTGTCAAAGGACAAGAGGTATCATCACAAGTTGGCTTGTTCACTTACGTTACAATCTAGTGAGTGGAATTATCATCATCTGGCCACCAAACCAGGATAATGGTCTTCTTAGGAAAAGACAAAAAAATATTTATTAAAGACAAAAAAATACAAATAAAAAAATATATATATATACAATAAGAATTTTTTTTTCATAAAAGAATAAGGGGTCTCATCATGAGCCAACCTACCACGATCATAGGATACTAACGAAAGTGACATTCCCACTATGGCTACCACACCAGGGTAATGGCCTTTGACACTTTTTTGTCAAAGGACAAGAGGCCTCATCACGAGCTGGCTTGTTCGCTTACGCTACAATCTAGTGAGTGGCATTATCACCATCTGGCTACCAAACCAGGATAATGGTCTTTTTTAGAAAAAGATGATCTGTATGTTTATGAAGGATACAGGCTCATCTATGGGTTAAAAGACAACCCTGCCAAGGCTATGGACACCTGCGGGTAGTAGTGGCTCTGCCTATGGTATGGGAGATTATCTCAAAATACCAAGTTTTTGCGTGTCTCTAGATCTCCTTTACTCAAAAAAATAAAAAATGAGGCTATCATATCAGTTATACTCAATCACCGGGAAAAGTAACAATATTATGTTATGTGGATTATTAAAAAAATATAATGAACAGATTTAACTTATTTTCAATTGATTTCTCCATAAATCATTTTTGCACATAGGTGTACTAACTTTATAAATTCCACACATCAAATGACTATCATTTAAATGATTTTTGGTGACATGTATTTTTGAAAATTATATTTGATTAGCCCTATCGGCGACGGTGACGCAATCATTACCTCTTACCCGAGAGTACCCGCACTCATTGCTTCCACCTACACTGACAGTCGAGGACGACCTCTACATTAATGAGGGGGATTCTCGGCATACTTCCTGACTAGCCGTAATGATTTCAATTAATACAAAACCCACATCTTTATACATTTGTCATCGCTGATATTTTCCATTTCTGGCATCTTTTTTTCCAAAGCTAGTCTAACCAAATTCGTAAATAGGAACGATAGTCATTCTTTCTTCTCACAAAAATATGGGTGGCAGAAGTGTGCGCAGAGAGTCAGCATTACTCCAGGTTACAGAACAGGTGAGAGAAATCCTACATCGCCTAGGCTAGATAGAATACTTCAACCGCTTGCAAGGAGATGACACAAATGTCACACTGGAATTATTTCAAAACTTGCAAGGTGAAATCTCTACAGTGCAGGGTATACAAATACCAGTCACCTCATAAATCATAGCAGAGATCGCATGCCTCTCTAACACAGGTAGTCAATGGATAGGGAAATACACAAAGCTAAGGTAAGCCGTGGAATCTTTCACAGAACCGGGGGAAGAATTGGACAAAAAAGGCAAGGGACTAAATCCTAATACCCTCAGTGAACCATGGAAGGAATTAGTGGGGATAGTTCAGCGCTACATCACCTGCGATGGATGATACGATGTAATTCATCTATGCCATCTTAAATTGTTGGCAGCCTTGAAGCAACGATTAGTACTTAACCTTCCTTTCTTCCTAGATACTGTATTACATGAAGTCGCTCTAAGGACACAAAAGTCCAAAGATCTTGTTGCTTTTATTATCCATCACAAGCTAGTTAAATTGATAGTGAATAAATCACTGAGTCAAACTCAGTTGACTTGGGAAACTTTGATTGAGGGCAATAGACCTCCACAATTGGAGCAGGCAACCACCACCCAAAGGGAAATTTCACCACTTCAGACTGAAGTTGAACCAGAACTTGCCCAAACCATTGAGGGCAATATTTCACCACTTCAGACTGAAGTTGAACTAGAACTTGCCCAAACCATAGAGGACAATATTTCACCACCTCAAATTGAAGTTGAACCAGAACCGCCCAAACAAGTGAGGGCAATATTTCACCACCTCAAATTGAAGTTGAACCAGAACTTGCTCAAGCCATTGAGGGAAATATTTCACCACCTCAATTGAAGCATAACCTGCTCAAATCATTGAGGCCAGTAGATCTCCACAACTGGAGTAGGCGATTACCACCCAAAGAGAAACTCCAGTGCCCCAAACTGAAGTTGAAGTAGACCCTAATCAAATTACTGAGGCCCAGACCTCACAGACACAGGCAGTAGCAAAAATAAAGAAGAGAACAATGGTTTCTCTTAGATCCCCTCCTAGGAAAAGGAAGAGAAGCAAACAAATCTGGGAAATAACTGAAGTAGTTCAGGATGCAACAGAGCACCCTGAAGAACCTCAAAATATCATGGAACAACCTTTATAGGAAAATATTCAAGACATTGACCAAGCAGGGCAGACATCACAAAAAGATAATCAGGGAGACACCCAACCTGCATCAAAACACATGGAAAAACACTTTTTTAAGATTTATGAGATAGAAATGGCTCAGGTTCTAGGGAACTTAGGAACCTTAACTGACAGGGATGAACATAATTTTGAGAAAGAACCAGAACCAGACTCATCTTCAAAATTTGTTGAAGACTTTCTTGACACTGAAATGTCCTTTCCAGATGACACATCACAGGAGGAATTTATTTTTGAAGAAAGAAACCCCCTTGAACATACAGAGCACTTGGAAGAAACAGAGGGAAAACCATCTGCTGAACGAAATGAAGAAGACCTCGATATCCCCCATAGACAAAAATTAGCCAAAAGCCAGAAACAAATTAGGAAATTAAATAAAGAAAACAAAGTGTTGAAGAAGAAGGCTAAGAGGGCTATAAGATTAAAGCAGAAAGTGGAAAATCTTAAGGAGATTATCAAAGAATTGAGAAAATAGTTGGAACTAACAGACAAGATCCACAAGAGAAAGAAAAACAAAAGGGGCAGGATGCAAGGAAGAAACCCTCTTCCTAAGAAAGAAGCTAGTACAACTTCTATAGGAATACAGACAAATCCTGAGGAAGTAATGGTAGAAGAAGCAACAGTTCAGGATGAATATGTAATTCCTGAAGAAACATAAGAGATGGCCGACACTGAGATACAGACAGACACTTTGGTTTTAAAGGAAACAACTCAACGTTTTGAGAAAAATGCTACTATTAGGAGACTGGAGGAAGAACTACTACAGTCCCAGCAAACCCTGAATCAAAACAAAGGTGAATTATTGACGATAACAGGGCAATTTTAGGAACAGATTATTATCATGAATAGACTGGAGGCAGATCTTGCATAGACCCAAAAAGCACTAATTCGCTCTAGAGATGAAATGAATGAATATCAAACATCCCAGTCTCGGGCACAGGGTGCCATCATTCATGAGATAAAAGAAGAATTGGAACAAGCCCAACAAGCATGGATTCAATCCAGAGAGGAGATGAGTGTTATGGAAGAACACCAAACATCTCAATATCAGGCACAGAGTGTCATCATCGATGGACTAAGAGAAGAACTTACACAAGCACAAAAAGCATTGGTCCAACACCAACAGGAAATGGTAACTAGGACTGAATATCAAAGGGTTGTCAATGAATTGAAAGATATGACAGCAACAGAGGGAGAAACTTATATTGCGCTTACCAGAGCCCAAGAGAAGACCAAAAAGGTGCAAACCCAATTAGAAGAAGCTTTGGAGAAAATCAAACACATATGTGATGTATATTCTGATGCCATCAATTGCAGAGCCCCTGCCACTAATTATGTTTTATTCTTGCTGGAGCGGTATCTATTGTTGACAGTGAAGGCCATCAGAGTAGGTAAACCCATTTCCTTTGCCACTGTTCCAGAATTTATTTCATGTTTCAGAGATCAGGAAGAGAAGGTACAATACCTTCTGTGTGAATTATATTTCCACAATCTTATTTTGGATGAAGTTAGAGGAGACAACCCTGGCCTATTCATAGGGGACATTCAATTCCAGGCATTCCTGTCCTTTACTAGGAACTAGGTCAAATGGGGTAAGGCTAAAAAAATGTTCATGAACATAGAAAATGGCTTAGATCTTTGGATTAGAGGAGAGCCACCAAAATCCCTTCCAACCATCATGCCACATAAGACCTTCATGGAAAGGGAAGGAGTTGTGGACTCATTGGCTCCTATCCATTTACATGTCATCTTCTCAGGTATCACATATTTTAGAGAATTCAAGGAAGAAGCTCTTGATGCCTCCAAGCTAAGATGGGATGTATCCTCTGATGAGGTTAAAAGTAGAGAACCCTTTGGATATAAAAATTTCTTTGCAACAACCTTCAGAGTAGAAAGATATGCTAAATTACTCCAGGAGGAAGGACCTGCTTGGATGGGATGCATGTATAACCCCTCTCTCCTCTAGTTTCCTCCAGAAGTTTACCAGAAGGATTTTCAAATTAATAAAAAGAGACAGGAAGCCTCTTTTGATAAAATCAAGAGAAGCCATGGTTTCAGGAGACCTGGTGAACCCACTTTTCCTCCCTACAACATAACTGGTTTACATGAAAGACTCTAGCTTGCATGAGGACATGCAAGAAGGTAAGTTGGGGGGTATGTTGGGTTACGAAAAAGGTATAAATATATTCCTTTTGTCCACAATTTATGATATCATTCTGATTGACTTTTCAATTAATTAGGAATAAATAGGAAAGAACATGATTAATATGTCTCTTAGAGTTATTATTTAAGATTTATTAAATAGATTCTAATTTACGTTTGGAATGGTTTGATTTTGTTACAGAATTGGACAAATAACTGCCAAAGATAACCAAAGAGATTTTGGCTATGCGCAAGCTATTGGAAATTGAATACTTTTTAGGTGCAAAGCAGTTTGAAGATAAAACATTTTCTATATTGTAATTTTATAATAGTAAAGCAATCCTGAGGATCTTTCGATCCTCAGGATAGCTTGATTTACCCAACTATTGTAATATATAAGAGGATAATAGATCCAGAAAAACATAAGAAAAAAACCGCATTTTAAGTATTCAGATTCAGAATTGCCCTGCACAAGAAGTTGTTGTAAATGTTTAATCAGTTATGGAATCAATGAAAGTTTTGAGTGTTTTTATCATCCCTGCATTCTGAGTTTCTCGTGGCAGTACTTCTGAAGACCGAGGGCCCAGTCTGAAGAAGCTATTGTCTCGTTCTGTAATTATATCAGTTCTGAGTTTTGGTTTCTATTTCATGATTCATATTTCTTTTAATTGCACGAACGTATCAATGAATTGATGATTGTTTGCAGAAGACGGGCATTTCCTTAAGTATTCATGATTGTTGTTATGGTTTCCATTTCTGAAGATTTTTGCTTGACAGTTCCTCACATTTTCATCTGCGTTGTTCCTTTGCTTTAGATTTACAATTGTTGTTCCTTTCAGTTAAAGTTACATTAGTTGTTCCTTTCAGTTAAGGTTACGATAGTTGTTCCTTTCCGTTAAAGTCACATTAGTTGTCTCTTTCGATTAGAATACAGTGGTTATTTCTTTTTACAGATAGAGTAATTTTTCATTTCCTTTCCAATAATTAGAATTCATGATTGATAGATTAAATCTGCAAGTCCTTTCTTAGATTGAATTACTGCTTTATAGTTAAGTGAATTCAATTAGATTAATTAGTTCCTTTCATTTTACAGCATCTTAGTAATCAGATTTCAATTTCATTTAGTTCTTAGAATCTTTGGTGAATGTTTGAGGAACTTGATTGTTGATGAACTCAGATCTGGTTTAGCTACATGATTTTAGGCTACCTGCATAAACTTTGTCGATATTCTTGAGATAAAATACGAATCCCTGGGTTGATAAATTAATGTTAAACTAAGGTTGTTTTTAGGACATCTTTAGAGCCCAACAGATGTGAAGTTTTTTTTACTTCTAAAGATTGTAGAATAAAATCTGTGAATTCAGAACAACTGATTGCAAAAGGCATAAGAACATAAAACAATGTCTATGTTTTAAAAGAAGAAAAAGAATAATGTCACTTAAGTAAGTATGATGAAAGTTGTCTATGGCATAGGAGACTTGGACACCTAAATGTTGATCATATAATCAAACTTAGAACCAGTGGGGAAGAAAAATATATTCCAAAGATATCAAAGCCATATGATTATGTTTGTAAACCTTACCAAATAGGAAAGCTTACTTGAATACAGTTTAAATCTAAGAACTTCCCTTCTACAGAAAAACCTCTTCAGCTAGTTCATATGGATTTATGTGGATCATCAAGGAAGGAAGGTATGGGAAAAGAAAACTATTTCATGTTGATTATTGATGATTATTCTAGACTAACATGGGTTTTATTTCTAAAGGAAAAGTCTGAAGCATTCAAAAAATTAAAAGTGTTTAAGGCTCTGACTGAGAATCAAACAAGAAAATGATTGAAGGTAGTAAGGTCTGATAGAGGAGGAGAGTTTAGTTCATGGAATTTCAAATAGTTTTGTGATAAACATGGGCTCAAAAGAGAGTATACTATTCCAAGAACTCCACAGCAAAATGGAGTACTTGAGAGGCAGAATAGATCATTTCAGCAGATGGGAAGATCAATGATGAATGAAAGGAATATTTCTCAAACATATTGGGTGGAAGCAATTCATACAGTTGTATGTGTTCTTAACAAATCTCATCTTAGGCCACACAGTGAAAAGACTCCTTATGAACTATGGTTTGAAAGACCTGCTTCAATCAAGCATTTTAAAGACTTTGGGAGTGAGTGTTATATCAAGAATAATGATGAAAATATCGGTAAATATGATGATAGGGATGATGAAGGTATCTTATTAGGGTATGATACAAACAGTAAAGGATACAGATTCTATAATAAGAGGCTTCATAAACTGGTTGATTGTATTGACATAAAATTCGATGAAGAAATATCGATACGAGATGTAAGTAGTGTTGAATAACCCACATAATATATAGTTGAAGTTGAAGATGGACAGGTTCAAGGATCAAAAAGAGAAGACTCTGAATCAGATGAAGATACAAATACTCAGGAAGACTCAACTAAGCAGACAGAAACAAAACCACTTCTCAGAATTGTTAGAAAGAATCATCCTAAAAATCAGATAATTGGTGATATGAATAAAGGAGTTCAGACAAGAAGGAAATTGATTAAAAACTCATAACAATCTTAGGTTTCTTTCCTATCTCTGATTGAACCTAAATTTGTTTATGAAGCCAACAAGCATGATGGTTGGATTAGAGCTATGAATGAAGATCTTGATCATATTGAGAAGAACAACACTTGGGAGCTTGTTCCTAGACCTGAAGATAAGAATGTAATAGGCTCCAAATGGGTATTCAAGAATAAAATGAATGAAAAAGGACAAATTGTTAGGAATAAATCCAAATTGGTCTGTAAAGGGTATGCACAAGTTGAAGGACATGATTTTGATAAAACCTTTGCACCAGTGGCAAGATTGGAAGCCATCAGAATGTTTCTTGCATATTCATGTCATAAGAAATTTAAAGTATATCAGATGGATGTTAAGTCAACATTTCTCAATGGAGATCTAGAAGAAGAAGTATATATGGAGCAACCTAAAGGATTTTCACTGACAGATAATCCTGACTATGTTTGCAAGATGAAGAAGGCTTTATATGGACTAAAACAAACACCACGAGCTTGGTATTATAGATTGGATAATTTTTTACAAGACAAAGGGTTCAAGAAAGGTATTGTTGACAACAATCTATATATTAATTATGAAGGTGATGATCTATTAGTTGTTTTGGTATATGTAGACGACATTATTTTTGGCTGTACTAATGACTCTTTTGTTCAATGGTTTGCTAATTCTATGCAAACATAGTTTGAGATGTCCATGATAGGAGAACTATCATATTTTCTTGGTTTACAAGTAAATCAGAGTTCTGCAAGCATATTTATCTCTCAAGAAAAATATTTGAAAGAGATGTTGAAAAGGTTATAGATGGAAGATTCCTCTCCTATTAGTACACCTATGATGGTTGGTTGCAATCTTAGTAAAGATGATATTTCACCTGATGTTGATCAAAGAACATATCGATCAATGATAGGCAGTCTTCTATACATAACAACATCCCATCCTAATATAATGCAAGTTGTTGGAATGGTACGTTGTTATCAATCTGCTCCCAACCAAAATCATTTAGTAACTGTCAAAAGGATATTCAAATACTTGAAGGGAATAATGACTTATGGTCTGTGGTATCCTAGAAATCAGAATTTTCAGTTAACTTCTTATTCAGATGTTGATTGGGGAAATTGTGTGGATGAGAGAAAGAGAACTAGTGGAGGTGCATTATTCCTTGGTGACTCGTTAGTAGCATGGCTTAGTAAGAAGTAGGGATCTATTTCCTTATCAACTACATAGGCATAGTACATTGCTACTGCTACTTACTGCACTCAGATTTTATGGATGATACAAACTCTTGTAGATTTGAAGGTAACTTATACTGATCCCATCCCACTTCACTGTGATAACACTAGTGCCATTAGTGTCTCCAAGAATCCTGTACTTCACTCAAAGACTAAAAATATACCAATAAAATACTATTTTCTTAGAGAACAAGTTACAAACAGAGTTTTTTAGTTGAATTATATTCCTTCCACAGAAAAAATCGATGATATATTTACTAAACCATTAGCACCGACACCATTTGAATATATTCGTCAGAAGTTGGGGGTCATATCTTCTTTCATCTAATCTATTCACTTTGTTAGGGGGAGTACTTATTGAATATCTATCGTATTTTTGGTAAGTATTGTAACATCTCAGGGGGAGCATATTTTGTTTGACATTGATGTCAAAGGGAGAGAAAAATTGTGGTCAGTTGTCTGGATTCTACAGCCAATCAGTGCAGTATGGATGCTAAATCAAATCAGTACAGTGCAAGTGTGGTTAGTTGTCTAGATACTATAACAAATCAGTGCAGTCTGGATGCTACAAAAAATCAGTGCAAGTGCAACATTTCAGGGTTTCCATCAATGCCAAAGGGGGATATTGTTGGCATATCTTTCAGGAAAAGAATGTGCTTGTCATTGATGGAAAGAACAACAACGATGACACTTAGAAAATTTATGGAAAGAACAAAAGTGAGGAGAACAACAACGAGGACACTAAAAAGAGCGTAGAGGAGGAGATTATACCTCAGCCATTGGATCAGAGCGCGAAGGATGAGAAACCATTGGATTCAGAGGACATGTGGCGAGAGTTCATCATTTCGCTAACTCACGAGATGAAGAAGTCAAAGGTGAGAGTTGTAGGAACTCGCGATATGCGAAATCACGAAATGATTTGAGTCATTGGATCTAGAGGACACGTGGCGAGAGATCAACATTTCGATGACTCACAAGATGGAGAAGTCAAAGGTGAGAGTTGTAGAAACTCACAATATGAAAATTTACGAAATGATATGGGTTGTCGGATCACTGAGGATCTGGACCATTGATTTGATATGAAGTCCAAGTTCACGAAGAGGAGATCTTGACCGTTGGATCAAGGAATAAACTAGGTCGTCAGATCCAGGAGAAGAACATGTGCCATGAGATGAGATCCATGCCAAGAAGGATAGATGCAGACCACGTCAGCAAGGACCACATCAGCAAGGACCACGTCAGACAGGAACTCGCGAAATCTCGAAATGTAGAAGGTGATCACAACCATTCATTCACGGGAAATGTCAGACCATTGATCTAAGGTGATTGAAGTTGGGAGTTCAAGAATCGGAAGAAGGGAGGTGCTCTAACCTCCAACATCGCGAAAATGCTCAAATGCTTGGCCCGTGGTCATAGCCATGGTCACATCGATGAAGGAGCTAGCACGTTGCTAAGTTCCACTTTGGAGTTTCATGAGTTGGGAGTTTCGAGGCAACTCATAGCAGGAGTTCACGATATGAGAAATCATGACTCACCCCTCTTGCTTGGCCCTTGGTCATAGCTAGTGGTCACATTAGCGGAAGAGAAGGGAAGGAGATAGTGTTGCTAGGCTCCACTTCGGAGTTTTGCGAGTTGGGAAAATCGAGGTGACTCACAGTCGATCACCTGAAATGCTAAATCGCAAAACGAATTTTGTTTGGCGTATGATCACAGCGAGTGGGCATGTGGGGAGAAACACGCCCGATGCTAGTTCGCGCAGGTAAAGTTCGTGAGGAACATATTTGATAAATCATCAAGTCTCTGCATGTTTAATCCAACGACGTTGATTATATCGACAATTTGATCGAAGGGTTATTGTTTCACTTCACGGATTATTGATCAGTTACATTTCAGTTAGCAGAACTGAATCATAGTTCTTGGACAATTGGCGATTTGGTTGCTTGGAAGTTTATCTTGGAGATGCGAGGTGTAAAAAAAATGATGCACTTGTATAAAAGACAAAGGTCGTGACTGAGTTAGGTCGGTTGTTCTCACTGAAATAGTGAGTTGAACTAGGAGAAACGAAAATCACAGTATGCACAGTGTGAGATCAAACTCAGAGATGAGAAACAGAAGCTGAACAGAACAAAAAAGGTGAAGAGAGAAGAATGTACACATACCAAAGAGCATGAGAGGAACAGAGAAAGAACAGATAGAAAGAGACAACAAGTCAAGCCAAGTATGAATAAAAAAGAAGAATAGTGAAGCAGAGAAGAATTGCATAACAGAGAAGAATTGGTAAGAATTGATATATCTGTATTGTTGGTTATTAAATCATTTATTTATAATCAGGGAGGTAGGGAGGTTCTAGGGAGGACTGTAGTCCTCTGTTATTCAAGTTGGTGCTTGAATACTAGAAGTTGTAGCTTTCATCTAGTTGTGGCTAGAAAACAGGGTGGCAGGGTGGTGCTAGGGAAAACATAGAGTTTTTTGTATGCAAGTTGTTGCTTGTATAAGTGGAAGTAGGTGCTTCCATCCAGTTGGTTCTGGAACACTTAGGGATTTGGTGCTTCCTTCTAGTGTGTGCTAGAGAAACCAGAGAGTTGGTGCTCTCAACTAGTTGCATCTTGTAAAATAGAGGTGGTAGCCTCATTTTGAGTTGGTGCTCAAATATAGATGATGTACAGAACATAAAAGACTATCTATCATTCAAAGAATAAGAGGTTTTCTCCCTTTATGGGTTTCCTTGTGGAAATTTGTCTTTGTGTATATCATATGTGTGATTGATGTTTATTATTTTTGTTATTCATATCTTGTATAATATTGATGGCCACTTGGAGAAGATTGAAAAAATGTTTTAATAGACATAAGATTGTTTAAGCACAGTAACAACTGATTCACCCCCCCCTCTCAGTTGTCTTAGTAATTTCAGCACTAAATATATATACATTTTATGATTACCATGTATATTATAATTGTATTATTAAAATAAAAATGCCATAATCACTTCAATCATAGCCAAAATTGAGATATATGTCTCTAAAGTAAAGTTGGGTGATTCAATGTAACATTATTTTATGCGCACCTCAATAACAATTTAATCTAATCCAGTATGCAAGTGGAGCAAACTTAAACAAAGTCAATAATTGATTTCACCTTAATCCATGTGGAGTATATATATATATATATATATATATATATAATAATAATAATAATAATTATAAATTACATGTTTTCTATGTATTATAGTTTTTTTTTTAAATAAAAATAAATTTAACTTAATTATATTGAACCCTTCTCTCTTGTAAATTAGTTTAATAACTGGGAATTTAATGGAGCATAATCACAATCGAAGCATTGGTAAAATTTAAGTTTAGAGCACAATTTTGTATAACTTTGAAAAAGTTGTAAATTTTTATTCTTACACCTTATTGTGTACCTAGTTAGATGGAAGTTGTGTGAGTCCCTTAGTATGGCTTGTTCTTAATTATTGAAATATCATATCTCTTTGGAATATGCTAATGTTGAATAAGTTGGTAAAGAAGCAATAATTATATAATTGAGAAGTCATGTAAAGTATTATATTGTGATTAATTAGAATAATTTAATTCCATGGAAGTGCAAATCTTGCAAGTTTTCTTATTTACTTAATTGGTAGTGAATTCAGGTGTTATAGTTTAGACGTTAGACCATCAAAGGGATTCAACTTTGAGTAATGTAACGCAAAGGTGTAAGGAAACATATTTAGGATTCACAAAACAAATAAATGGAACTTCAAACCTTTGCATACATCCACAATAATGTCTATGCCAACCATATATTAAAACCATTACATCCATTAATTAAAATATTGATGCATTTTCCAATATTGTTATACATGAAGCTTGTAATGCATAGAACGAACTTTATATCATTTTCAAACAATATAACACTGTATCATTTGACCATGCTTAGGATTCACAAGGTCCACCACATTTTGTCACGTGTCTTATAAAAATAAATGTTCCCAACACAATACACATTGCAATATAAGTTTATTTTCCAAACTCATATATACTTTTCATTTGTATATTGATTCTATTTTGTTTGCATATTAATTCCAAATTGTGCAATTTTAAAAATTGAGTCATTCTGTAAGATATATATGTTTGATTTTCTTAGGAAAGGCCTACCTTTTCCTTTGTTCAAAATAACACAAACAAGTGGATCAAAAAAATTGAATGATGAAAATTTTATGTGTGAGAGTAAAGATCAAGTCAAATGGAGAAAAACTACAATTTCACTACACTTTGTGAAATCTGAACATGATGTCATTTTAAGTATCAACAAATGGTGACTCCACTGGGAGGGGTATGTGAGTAGGTTAAACTTAGAATCACTAGTTTTGGGGAAAAAAAGTAGGATTGGACCATGATGGGACTCAACAAAAATTGATAGAAGAACATAAGTGGAAAAATACACTCGGGTATGCAAATAAAGGATAGGTAGCTAGAAGAAGGGAATTCACAAATTTTGAATGACACCAAGTCCCTTTTTTAAACAACAAGTTGAGGGTAAAAAAAATTCTTATTGATATTAAGTTTCTTCAAAAACCTTTCTTTCTCGAACGTAACCCTGCATTCACATACATATTTATAAATTGGTTAGTCAATAATAGATAATAATGTCTTCATTCCCAATCAAATTGCAACTTTGTCAAGTTTCTGGTACCTATATGACATACTATCAGACCAATGCACCAAGTAAAGAAAAATATGAAAGAAAGAACTATTGAAACTCCACAAAACAAAGAAAAATAAACTCAAATAAGTAGAAAAGAATGAGTAACAACAAAAAATAAAAAATGAGGAATATAAAGTAAAAATTCAAGTACTCCTACAAAAATACTCTAGGTGCTTGAATTATTCATAACTAAAGTGACCCTGAGTCAGGGTCATGATAATGTTTGAGATGTGAGCCATTACTGGTATATGAAGAAATTCCATCATTACTATCCTTCGACAAGTATGAATTATTACCCACCAATGTAGCAATGACATATGGATCAATCCAAAATTTCTAGAATTTTGTGTGTTTTCCTTTTTCTGCATGGGAAAAATACCATAATAATACTTTTTGTCTAACCTCAAAAGTTCCTTCTCGAGTGGTTTGTCAAAATACTTCTTGACATACTATTGAATTTTCTCAATGTTATTAAAAGTGTGTTCACGTTGTTCATCCAGGGAAATCATAACATGAAAACGTTGTGACAGATCAAACTCATTCAATTCCTCAATTTGAAAAGAAGGCCTAAATGAGGCTAGTTGTAACTGAACAAGCATAATATCCTCTTGAACATAGAGGATATGGAAAGGAGTGGCACCCGTACTAATATTGGTTTTAGTTTGATCAACCCATGAAGAATAAGGTAACTTCAAATGTGAATGCATTCGTTTATCATTTATGATTTTCTTTAAAGTTTTGATTAGTTGTCTATTGATAGACTTGGCCAACCCATTCCCCTTAGGGTAGTATGAGGATGAGAAATAATTTTTAAACCCAAAATTATTATAGAATTAGGTTAATTTATCATAAATAAAGGAAGGACCATTTTCAAATACAATTCCAAGTAGGATTCCAAATTTGGAAAAGATGTTGGTCTCAAGGAAAGTGATCACTTGATCACCAATGGAATTATGAAGGGGGAATGCTTCA
Source organism: Picea engelmannii (assembly GCA_009831015.1). NCBI lineage: Eukaryota > Viridiplantae > Streptophyta > Pinopsida > Pinales > Pinaceae > Picea > Picea engelmannii. The sequence continues at coordinate 280,400 of ML785849.1, forward strand.
GACCACTTGTTGAAGTAATGTATTGCAGTTAAAATGAACATGTGACCAGCCAATGATGGTGGGTTTATGGGATTGATAAAATCAATGCCCCACTTTGCAAAAGGATAAAAATTGATCTCATGTTTCAAAGGAAAAGTGGACAGTTTCAATCTCTCGGTGGCATGCTAACATGCATCACATGACAACACAAATTTAAACTAGTATTTAAATACTTTGGCACAATAATAACCCATTCAAAGGATATTAAGAGCAATTTATCATGCCACAAAATTCCCTCCAATTTGAATTACTTCATCACTAGAGCCATGGAGAGTTTTAAGCAGTTTGTCAACCATTTCCTCATCAACATATTGCAAAAATATTCCATTAAGATATCTTAGAAATAAAAAAGGTGCCTAATACCAAGTATTTGGATGATTCCAATATTAATCTTATGTTAATAATTATATTCTAAGGCATCATGGAAGCAAATATGAGTCAAGTAATAAATGGCATTGTTGTACTAGGGATGATTAGCTAATTTTATTTCCTCTCCTCCCATGTATAACAAATTATAATGATAATCCTCATCAGATTCAGATTCGAGTGAAGCATGAGGATGCTGGGAAAGGTGAAGATCCATACCTCTTCCCTTAATGGTGTTGGTAGTAGTGATGATAATATCATGCTCTTGAATCTTTGATATCTACTTTTCTAGTTTCTTGGAAAGGAGTATGTGTGAGATAAAAAATTTAATAGTAGGTAATGGTACCTTCACCTCCATGTTCTTACCAAGAATGATATGTATAAACTTATCAATTTATTTTTCTATAGAATAAGAATGTTTCTCAATCAGAGAATACTTAATAGTTGCATCAGAAATACTCTAACTCGTAAATGTTATAGGTTTTTCAAAACTGTCTTGATTTTTATACACTAGGATAGTTGATATAGCCTTCTTAGTAGAATTTATATAAATAATAATTTTTTGGGTAAAGTTAGGTGTAGCAAGGACAGGGCATAAGAGATAGATTTATTAATTTTATCAAATGCCTTCTCAACATCATTATTATAGTGAAATGCTTCATCTCCCTTCAAATGGTTATGAATGGGCTTAACTGTTAAGGAAAAATTAGGTATAAACCTATGTACAACATTAATATTTCCCATAAAAGATTGGATTCCTTTATTAAAATATAGGGTAGGAAGGGTTTGAATTGATTTCACTCTTTCTGTATCAATGTGTATCCCAAAATCAGATACTATGTGACCAAGTAGTGTCCCTAAAGTAGCTCTAAAAATGGACTTGGAAGGATTTAGAGACACGCCAAATTTCTGGCACTGTGAGAAAACTTGTCTGATATGCTTAAAATGATCAATTTCATGATTAGAATGAATTGCAAGGTCATCAATGTAAATTTGAATAATAATACCAATCAGATCATAAAATGAAATATGCATGGCATGTTGAAAACTAGTGCCTACATTAATTAAATTGAAAGGCACGTGCTCATAGGAAAACGTTCCCCACCTAATAGTAAAGGTAGTTTTATATCTATAATATTGTTTTGGGAGAATCTAATTGCATCCCGAGAATCTGTCTAATAAATACATCATCTAGCTCAAGTTACTTGTTGAAGGATGAGATCCATAATGGGTAAGGGAAAGTTTTCTTTGACAGTTTCCTTATTTAGAGTACACAAATCAATACACAATTGTATGCCACAATTTTTCTTATGAACATGCACTAAATTTTCTACCCACTCTGAATACTTCACATGAAAAATAATGTGCAAAGATTTGTCCAATTCCTTTCGGATGGTGGCCTCCAAAATGGGGTTAATAGTCCTTTGTATTTATCGTGTCAGAGTAGCCTCTTCCTTGATGGGAATGACATGATGGATAATTCAAGGGTAAAACCCTCATAATTATGAATAAGACCATGCAAAGATATTTCAAAATTCAAGAAAAAGAGCCATGAATTAATATTTCTCTTTAAGAGGGCATGTAGTTGGTATGTGTAGGATCTTGGGTTGTTCTTCAATTTCTATATTCATGGGAATGGTATCATTGATTTTCTTCCTTTACTCTTCTTTTACGAGACATTTATTCGTTGCATCACTTGAAGAAAAAGTGTTTTCCAAAGGGGTCAACCCCTTAGGAAACTTATTCTTTCCTAGGTCAATTATCTCAATAGATTCCTCAATTTCATTGGTAAGAAAATTTCAAAGGTTTTAATCATTATAAAATACTTTCCATGATTCTTTATTATCTAAAACATGAGGTATATATAGGGATATAATAAAAGATTTTAGTCTTTTTTGGAAAATATTATGATTAGGTTTGGCTACATAAGAATCTAAACTATATACAATAGTATTAAACTCCCTTCGGACATCTATAATGTCGAAATAAGAAAAATAAAATATTAAATCAGATACCATATTGGTGTAACGCCTCATAAGTTTATTGGAGAGTGAGTAGACCTTCTTGACCACATTCACGATTAATTCTAAATCATCGAAAATAGTCAATTTTTTACAATTAAGAGCCAAGGCATTCTAAATACCTAACAATAAGACTTCAAATTCATCCACATTGTCGGTGCATGGAAATTTTAACCTGTATGAAAATGAATGAGATTTTTAAAAGGTGGTGTAAAGGGTAATTCCTGCTCCATTTCCCTCATTTTAGGAGGCTCCATCAAAATGCATGTGCCACATTTGATCATGAAACTCGTCTACCAAAGGAGGCTTAGTGTTCTCAACTTAATATTCTAGGAAAATTGAGTAGATTCCAATATCTAACTCAAAAAATTTTATTGAAGGTTGTGAAACGTTTTCAATATAGGGAACAATACATTCTTCACGATATATAACAATTTTTTTTGGTCCCTTCAGAAAAATGACATGAGTTCCATCCATGGAATAATATCCACCTGTTAAAGATTTCCAATCCCTACCAAGGATTATGGAATAATTGCTTACTCCCATGTCCATCACTTGGATTTTTCATGTGGCGTGAATATATGGGTGTGAACACATTACCAAGGTCACGTCTTTCACTTCTTTAATGGTGGAATTACTTTTCTTATTAAATTGTAATGTTTCAGGGGTTCTAATTGGTACAAGACAGTCCTAACTCCTCCATAATGGTTTTGGACATGACATTTGGGCCTGAACCACCATCAATGAGGAAACATCGTTCTATCTTGTCCATTATCTTCATGGAGACACAAAATGGATGGTTCTTTAAATAATACTATGCAAAAACAAATCCTACGACTCTCAAGGTTGGTGAATATTTTTTTTCTTTAGTAACCATGTTGGTGTTTGAGGTCTTGGATTGTGAAGTGTTATTAATCGAAGGCTCTTCGAATAAGAATCTTTTCAAATTCTCCCATTGTTCAAGTGTTCTATCCAAATCAAGTAACGTCACGTTGGCCTTAACCTTTGTCAGTTCCTCAATAATGTTATACCTTTCAACTGAACTAGTCGAAGAAGATGAAGGTTGTTGTTGGGAAGTAGAGGATTGATTGTTTCTGGTACTTTGATAATTTTTTTGATTGGTGTGCTTATAGGTAGAGGCACTAGGATTACAATTGCAATTGTTTCATTTTTTATTCTGGTTTTTATATGTTTGACCCATAAACGTAACATCTAGAACATCTTCCTCTTCCACCCAGTCCAGGGAATTAATAATTTGTTCAGATTTTTTTCCAAAGATTCATTCTTTGGTGGCTTTCAATACTTCGCAAGTATGAGGGTCATGTTAATCTTCATAGAAGTTACACCAAGGGCATGTAAGGATCATTCGGGTTCGGGTTGGCTACAATGGAGATTGAGGTGGTTTGAGTGGGAGATTCCCTTGTATAGAAGTAGGTGATATTTTCCTCTCAAATGAAATCATGTGAATATTCATATCCTACATTAACTGTAGGACAACAGTCATATCAACATTTTTGCTCAGGTCATCCAGTTAGAAATTGTTTTATAAGGTTTGTTCCTCATATTCTAAGAAAGCTTGTAAGGTTGATGCAATATCATCAACACCCCTCTCTTCCAATTTGTTTCTATATGTTGGCAAAAGGATATTATAATACTGAATTAAGTTTTCTTGGTTGTGAGGTCGAATAGCCTCAGGGAATTGGTTATAAATATTTCTAAAATGCATATTAAAAGTAATAATAGAATCACTAGGTTGATAGGTTAAACCATTATATTTCTTATGCCAATTAGTGGAACTTTGTGGCTGTCCATAAGTTGATCTAAACCAATAACATAGTTCAGGCCAAGTAGAATAATGCTTAGGTGGTAAGTCAAAGAAATCGACAACAAATTTTTCATCTAAATATTTAACAGAAATATGCATGAATGTGTCATTAACATTCACTCCTGTGTTATGACATTGTTAGAGAAGGAATTAAGATGTCGATCTACCCTGCAAGTCCCTTTTACAAAAAACTTTGGTAAATCATCTTTAAACTTAGGAAGTGGTGCATTGGAAAGGTTTAAGTTTAGTGGTGAAGGAAAATGTCAAGGAGTGTTATTCAAGTCTTCTTCAAACTGCAAGAGGCCATATTTATGAATTACTTTTTTGGATTGGTCGTAGAAATTGTTGGGTTGTAACCACTGTACATACTACCAAGAGTTTGGGAAGACCCTAAGGGAGTAGTCATCTTTCTTGATATTGATAGAGGTGTCCACTTAAAAGTGGTTTTATGGTTGAGTGATTTAGATTCTAAATATAAATAAGAATGAAAAATGTGTCATTGCAAGCCTTCAAGGATTTGTTTCCTTCTCCCAACCTCGGATAATGAATTGAATTCAAGATATTTTCCTCTAAGTTGGCGTGACCGTCGAGGGGTTTGGAACATTAACATATCAAGAACAAGGGGGGTTATTAAGATCTCACCTCAAAAAAAGTTATCCTTTTTCATTTGCCACAATATCTTGAGTAATGATTTCCCAAGAATTTTCAATTTGTTCTCTGGTTTGGGTTGTGTCTACTATGAAATTAAACAATCCAAAGGTGACACTAGTCTCTTCTAGGAAACAAATTATGGCATTAGGTTTTTGTCTTAATGGGAGAGTCATACGAGATAGTAAAAGTAGTATATAAAGAACCACGAAGAAGGGAAAAAGTGTGTGATAATAGATATAAAAGGATAGGCTTAGTCAACATGTTATAGAGGGGGTAATTGTGTGTACCAAAATCGAGCTAACAAGATAGATAATAATAGGATTTCAGACTCGTTAAATGTCTCAAAAGATGTAACTAGAAACTGACCTACGATATCAATTTGTCCCAAAGCTTAAGGATGCAACAAAGTTCTTAAGTAATGAATATGTCAAGCTCTAATTGATGAAAATTAGTAGCAAGAAAACAAATAAATGGAAAAGTAATTTAACATGAGGTAAAATGAATAACAAAAAAGAAAGGAAAATAAAAAGAAACAATGTAGGCTCTTGGGCACATTGTTATCCAACTGGAATACTATTGAACAAGTCCCTGGAATGGTCGCCAAAAATGTTGATGAGAGGATGTGAATGTTCCTAAAGTCAACTTTTCAACCTATTGGTCGGCTAAACCGAAAGGAAGCGAGAATGAACGCCCTTATTTTATATCCTAAAACATAACATAATCTCTTCCTCCACAGTTTATCTATAAACATAACTAAGAACCATAATTATTGAAATATGTATACAATATATCTAATTCTAAACAAATTACAAAACATAACATCAGATATACGTAAAAGAAATAACATAAGACAAACATATAAACGATCTTCTCTTGCAACTCTTAGTATTTATGAAATATATTTAATATCAACAAGAATTAAAGTAAACAAGTATACCAACACAAAGCATTGAACCAGAAATGAAATATAAGTTCATACAATGAAAATAAAGAAATTTGATACATTTAATTGAAAGAGAATAACATTCATATGCCTAAAAGAAAGTGACTCAACAAAATGAAATATGTATATGGAAAATATTTTTTCTTTTATTCAAAACTTCTTCATCAATACATTAGAACAATAGTCTTAAAGATCTTTCATACCTCTGCAAAATTCTATGCTAGAAACATGTTCTTCAATAGATAGCTAGCTATTACGAGACCACTTGGCTACTATGTAAATGAAAAATAAAGATTATGAACTGAAAATATGCAACAAGATTCAATGAATGTTTTTAAATGTCGTACTAGTCTCTACAACCAACAACAAATTATAAAAGCTAATGATGAAAACATAAAAGGACTTTTTTATTCATCGACCAAACTATAAAATATACATTATGCAAATAAAATCATGACTTTACCTCCCATTTTCCATTTAAAAAGAACTCCCACAATCAATAGAACTATTAGACCTTAGTATTCTAGTGCAAAGATGAAAATATTGACTTTTAAAACCAAGAAAAAATCTTCAAGCATACCATAGCGAGAGTAGAGTAATGACCCAATTTTCGAAGGATTGAGTCTTCATATAGCTTTCCACCAGGGTGGTTAGCAACTTCCAATATTTGTATCAACAGAAAATGTTAACTATCAATACATGATCACAAGGACATACCATGACATATTTTATAACCTAAAGCAACTCGGGAAGAAACATAAGAAAAAATAGAATGGAACAATGTTTCAAAATATCACAGTAAAATGGAAGTCAAAAGTGGGGGCATCCTTAGCCATAAGATTTGTCACTGAAGAATGAATTCCCAAAATGCCTGGTGACTTTCATGATTGTTTTCAACTATTCACCATTATTCACATACAACAAAATAACCAATAAAAAAAACATGTAACATGTTTTATGCTTCATAACCATAACATCCATAAATATAGCATCATTTCATATGAACCAAATAAAAATAAAAACCTTGAACTATATTTTCACACTGTTAAATAAAATTTTAAAATTTATTTAACAATCCAAATTATACATACTCATTGTCTTCTCAAAACTGTAAGTATATGGACTTAGTCAAACACTAATTTCAGGATGAAAAATCAACCCAGAATAAAACCCATCTTATGATAATCTCCACGTGACTTGGTAGTTGAAACTTCATATATGAATATGGCAAGAACAATATTATGCACTGCTGATAAGATTTCCTATATGCCACGAACCTGCGAATCTAATTCAATAGGAGAACCAAAAGCAAGCAAGTGATACTTTCAACAACTCATTCCTCTTTACCATTGAACACGAACATCGAATGCATTTAACCAAACCAAAATATCACACACAATGGGTAAGGATATTGGGCTAGCACAGTGACAGAAGAGGCTTGATGTTTAAGATGTAGTTTATAAAAGAAACATGAAATACACATCTTTGTAGAGGAAACAAATTTCATTTTCTATTCGGGCGTGCGTATAATAGTTACCAACATATTCCATATACGAACATCTATCATTCTTTTTAGAAACAAACTCATCACTTTCACTTTTCAGTCAAGTGTCTTTTATACAAAAACACAAAAAAAAAATTAACCAGTTCAAGTAACCACCAAATATATATAAGCATGGAATTACTTTTTTGAAACTAGAGATGGATTTTTTTTCTTTCAAAATATGAATCATAATACAATCTTCAGCTATATGAAAGGTTGAACACGCATTTTCCCTTAACTTTAATCACAGACTATTAATAGAAAAAGTTCATACTTATGTGGGTGAAACAGGTTCAACACAGAAGGATTATGAGGGTATGGTCAATGGCTTGGTTTGAAGACAAGTTGTGGTGAAAATGACTCACCCTTTGTTCATAGACCATCAAACACAGTCATTAAAAAGTTGTATCCAAAATCCATATGAAGCACAGAATGAATATGCATATCTTTTCATCAGTCAGAAGCTTAGCGTAATATAAGGAAAAAACAAACTGAGTGAGGTGATGAATGTAGGGTAGTTTTCTAAGAAACTCGAATTAAACCAAATAATAGATACTATGAACAATTAACCATGATGTATCATAATTCTTACTGTGTATAAGAGAGATTTCCAAATTTTCATTCTCTAGGTCAATTGACATTCGAGTCCATCACCAGGTTTGAGATAATATATGCCATCATTTACCAAGCCATTTTGGGAATGTGGCTCAAGAAAATCCCTCGATCCCAACAAAACCAAAACCAAAATGAAGGGAATCCAAATCAAATCCATGGCATTAAAATTGGAATCGACCGTGAATTGTCAAAGCATGTGAAGTAGGATGGTGAAAAGTTCAAGATAAAGGCCATCTCCATATTCCATATGATATGGTGTGTTTTAAATCAATTCTACTCAACCATCATTGAGTGTTTACCTACCAGTGTTAATACAAAGTAAGTAGCATTGGATCCAACCATGATGCACATTAAACGCAGGCCTGAACATTGAGTAATGTAATGCACAGGTGTAAGGAAATGGATTTAGGGTTCAAAAATCAAATAAATGGAACTTCAAACCTTGGCATACATCCACAATCACGTCTACACAAACCATATGTTAAAACCATTACATCCATTAATCAAAATGTTGATGGGTTTTCCAATATTGTTATACATGAAGTTTGTAATGCATAGAATGAACCTTATATCATTTCCAAACAATATAACACTATATCATTTGACCATTCTTAGGATTCACAAAGTCCACCACATTTCACCATATGTCTTATAAAAGGAAATGCACCCAAAACAATGTGCATTGCAATATAACTTTATTTTCCTAATTCATATATATTTTCCATTTGTATATTGTTTCTATTTTGTTTGCATCTTAATTTCAAATTGTGAAATTTTAAAAATTGAGTCATTTTACAAGCAATATATGTTCTATTTTCTTAGGAAAGACCCTCATTTGGCTTTGTTCAAAATAACACAAACAGGCATATCAAAGAAATTGAATGGAGAAAAATTTATTTGCAAGAGTAAAGATGCATTCAAATGGAGAAAAACTACAATTTTGCAATACTTTGTGAAATATGAACATGATGTCATTTTAAGCATCAACAACTTCCTCATTCAAATCAAAGAAAATTGGAACTTTTCAAAACAACTTTTAAAATATTCCATACCACTTGTGGTTTTGATGTCCACCACCTCGTCCATTGTAGCTCCTACATCACCCCTCAATCCTTTTGCCATGTATTAAGGACCACCAAGCTCACCACTATGGACTACCACTGTATTGTTGTGTCCTACCTCCATGGAGCTTCCATGTCACCTAAAACATGGCCCCGTGTCACTATATATGAGATTTTCCAAATTTTCCCAAAACTTCCAAAAATCCCAAAATGTTAAGAAATGTCTATTTTCAATTTTTTCCATCATGGCCACCATGGGATCTCTAGTTAAGATTCCCACAAATAGATGATTCCATTGAACATGAACATGAACATGCACCAACACCACCACTTCCTAGATGGGTATGTTCAATACGAGAAGCATTTGGTGATATTTTAAGTGATCCTATAGATCAATGTCATACATGTCCATAGTTCCAACAAGCCTCCTCTCTTTTGGATCAAGTTTTAGAGACTCATGATCCAAACACATTTATTTAAACTTATGGTAATCCATATTGGGACATAGCAATGAATGAAGAATATTTTTCTTTAATGGTGAACGATACTTGGGATCTTGTACCTCTCCAAAAGGAAGAAAACTTGTCATATGTAAATGGGTGCATAGAACTAAGTATGCATTATATGGAAATGTTGAAAGACATAAGGCCTAGTTATTTTCCAAAGGATTCTCTCAAGTTGAAGGAGTTAACTACAATGAAACATTTTCCCCTATAGCCAAAATGAATTCCATTCACCTTGTTCCATCCCTTGTTGCCTCACATAAATGAGAAGTCCAACAAATGGATGTTAAATCTACCTTATTGCATGGCGATGTGCAAGAAGAAATCTATATGGAACAACCTCCTAGCTATGTTTATAATGAATCGAGCCTTATATGATTCATTAAGAAATCTCTCTATGGTATTAACCAATATACTCAAGGTCGGCATGCAAAAATGGATAGCTTTCTTCTTCACGGCTTTTCTAAATGTCATTCTAACCATAATGTGTGTTCCAAGAAAGTAGGAATACATCTAATAATACTTTTTATTTATGTTCATTACCTTATCCTCACTGGTAGTGACCCTAAAATTTTAACCCATGTGAAATACATCCTTAAAAGGAAATTTAAAATGGCATACTTAAGATATTTGCATTATTTCCTTGGCCTCTAAGTATTGCAAAGTAAGGAAGGTATTTCCCTTTTCTAGTCTAAGTATGCATATGACCATAATTGCCACTTTCACATGGAATATTCTAAACCAACCCCTTCTCCCTTCCAGTATAGAGTCAAACTTGTTTCCACCTATATAACTTGCAAAGTTGATGCCACTTTGTACCACCAGTTAGTTGGTATCCTTTTGTATTTGAATCATACCCATATTGATATGTCCTTTGTTGTTGGTATTGTTTCATGGTATGTACATGTTAACCTTGTACAATTATTTATTGCAAATATATTCTTAATAAAAAAATGAAAAGATGCAATGGAACACACACACATTACACATAGATTTTACCCTGGAAACCAAAACCAAGAAAACCAACAACCTATTTAGAGTTGCACCTCTAATCTTCTTTATTCATCATCCTCTTCATTTTTTGCAATATAATATACATATAGGATCCCGCAACATCCAAATCCATAATCTATTGAATCAGACTAGTCAACAACCCTAATTCCTTAACTAGAATTAGAAAATTGTTGACGATTAAAATCGCAACAAAGTTTTGCCCGCAAAGTGTTGCTAAAGCCTATTATTATAAAAGCTAAATAATACTAGTAGGTGGGACCCCTTGTAGATTGAAGATCAGGTCTAGTTCTTATTTGATGTTGTGCCACTGTTCGACATTGCTTACATGGTGGATGAGATCTTGTTTTATTGGCGCTGGATAAGGCTTATTATATGTTGGTTCTAGATGATGATTATTAGGCATGCTATGTCTGTTCTCTACTTCTCTAAGCTCAAGTTTTATTTTACAAATGACCTATGTTATTTATTGTTCCCATTTCTATCTATTCTTGGATCCATTACTGGGACACCTACACAAGAGACATGTTAATAATAATATATAAGAGCAGTGGGAAGGAAATGAAAGTAATGCAACAAA
>ML785849.1:295388-363160 GCA_009831015.1 Picea engelmannii
GAACTTTATATCATTTTCAAACAATATAACACTGTATCATTTGACCATGCTTAGGATTCACAAGGTCCACCACATTTTGTCACGTGTCTTATAAAAATAAATGTTCCCAACACAATACACATTGCAATATAAGTTTATTTTCCAAACTCATATATACTTTTCATTTGTATATTGATTCTATTTTGTTTGCATATTAATTCCAAATTGTGCAATTTTAAAAATTGAGTCATTCTGTAAGATATATATGTTTGATTTTCTTAGGAAAGGCCTACCTTTTCCTTTGTTCAAAATAACACAAACAAGTGGATCAAAAAAATTGAATGATGAAAATTTTATGTGTGAGAGTAAAGATCAAGTCAAATGGAGAAAAACTACAATTTCACTACACTTTGTGAAATCTGAACATGATGTCATTTTAAGTATCAACAAATGGTGACTCCACTGGGAGGGGTATGTGAGTAGGTTAAACTTAGAATCACTAGTTTTGGGGAAAAAAAGTAGGATTGGACCATGATGGGACTCAACAAAAATTGATAGAAGAACATAAGTGGAAAAATACACTCGGGTATGCAAATAAAGGATAGGTAGCTAGAAGAAGGGAATTCACAAATTTTGAATGACACCAAGTCCCTTTTTTAAACAACAAGTTGAGGGTAAAAAAAATTCTTATTGATATTAAGTTTCTTCAAAAACCTTTCTTTCTCGAACGTAACCCTGCATTCACATACATATTTATAAATTGGTTAGTCAATAATAGATAATAATGTCTTCATTCCCAATCAAATTGCAACTTTGTCAAGTTTCTGGTACCTATATGACATACTATCAGACCAATGCACCAAGTAAAGAAAAATATGAAAGAAAGAACTATTGAAACTCCACAAAACAAAGAAAAATAAACTCAAATAAGTAGAAAAGAATGAGTAACAACAAAAAATAAAAAATGAGGAATATAAAGTAAAAATTCAAGTACTCCTACAAAAATACTCTAGGTGCTTGAATTATTCATAACTAAAGTGACCCTGAGTCAGGGTCATGATAATGTTTGAGATGTGAGCCATTACTGGTATATGAAGAAATTCCATCATTACTATCCTTCGACAAGTATGAATTATTACCCACCAATGTAGCAATGACATATGGATCAATCCAAAATTTCTAGAATTTTGTGTGTTTTCCTTTTTCTGCATGGGAAAAATACCATAATAATACTTTTTGTCTAACCTCAAAAGTTCCTTCTCGAGTGGTTTGTCAAAATACTTCTTGACATACTATTGAATTTTCTCAATGTTATTAAAAGTGTGTTCACGTTGTTCATCCAGGGAAATCATAACATGAAAACGTTGTGACAGATCAAACTCATTCAATTCCTCAATTTGAAAAGAAGGCCTAAATGAGGCTAGTTGTAACTGAACAAGCATAATATCCTCTTGAACATAGAGGATATGGAAAGGAGTGGCACCCGTACTAATATTGGTTTTAGTTTGATCAACCCATGAAGAATAAGGTAACTTCAAATGTGAATGCATTCGTTTATCATTTATGATTTTCTTTAAAGTTTTGATTAGTTGTCTATTGATAGACTTGGCCAACCCATTCCCCTTAGGGTAGTATGAGGATGAGAAATAATTTTTAAACCCAAAATTATTATAGAATTAGGTTAATTTATCATAAATAAAGGAAGGACCATTTTCAAATACAATTCCAAGTAGGATTCCAAATTTGGAAAAGATGTTGGTCTCAAGGAAAGTGATCACTTGATCACCAATGGAATTATGAAGGGGGAATGCTTCAGACCACTTGTTGAAGTAATGTATTGCAGTTAAAATGAACATGTGACCAGCCAATGATGGTGGGTTTATGGGATTGATAAAATCAATGCCCCACTTTGCAAAAGGATAAAAATTGATCTCATGTTTCAAAGGAAAAGTGGACAGTTTCAATCTCTCGGTGGCATGCTAACATGCATCACATGACAACACAAATTTAAACTAGTATTTAAATACTTTGGCACAATAATAACCCATTCAAAGGATATTAAGAGCAATTTATCATGCCACAAAATTCCCTCCAATTTGAATTACTTCATCACTAGAGCCATGGAGAGTTTTAAGCAGTTTGTCAACCATTTCCTCATCAACATATTGCAAAAATATTCCATTAAGATATCTTAGAAATAAAAAAGGTGCCTAATACCAAGTATTTGGATGATTCCAATATTAATCTTATGTTAATAATTATATTCTAAGGCATCATGGAAGCAAATATGAGTCAAGTAATAAATGGCATTGTTGTACTAGGGATGATTAGCTAATTTTATTTCCTCTCCTCCCATGTATAACAAATTATAATGATAATCCTCATCAGATTCAGATTCGAGTGAAGCATGAGGATGCTGGGAAAGGTGAAGATCCATACCTCTTCCCTTAATGGTGTTGGTAGTAGTGATGATAATATCATGCTCTTGAATCTTTGATATCTACTTTTCTAGTTTCTTGGAAAGGAGTATGTGTGAGATAAAAAATTTAATAGTAGGTAATGGTACCTTCACCTCCATGTTCTTACCAAGAATGATATGTATAAACTTATCAATTTATTTTTCTATAGAATAAGAATGTTTCTCAATCAGAGAATACTTAATAGTTGCATCAGAAATACTCTAACTCGTAAATGTTATAGGTTTTTCAAAACTGTCTTGATTTTTATACACTAGGATAGTTGATATAGCCTTCTTAGTAGAATTTATATAAATAATAATTTTTTGGGTAAAGTTAGGTGTAGCAAGGACAGGGCATAAGAGATAGATTTATTAATTTTATCAAATGCCTTCTCAACATCATTATTATAGTGAAATGCTTCATCTCCCTTCAAATGGTTATGAATGGGCTTAACTGTTAAGGAAAAATTAGGTATAAACCTATGTACAACATTAATATTTCCCATAAAAGATTGGATTCCTTTATTAAAATATAGGGTAGGAAGGGTTTGAATTGATTTCACTCTTTCTGTATCAATGTGTATCCCAAAATCAGATACTATGTGACCAAGTAGTGTCCCTAAAGTAGCTCTAAAAATGGACTTGGAAGGATTTAGAGACACGCCAAATTTCTGGCACTGTGAGAAAACTTGTCTGATATGCTTAAAATGATCAATTTCATGATTAGAATGAATTGCAAGGTCATCAATGTAAATTTGAATAATAATACCAATCAGATCATAAAATGAAATATGCATGGCATGTTGAAAACTAGTGCCTACATTAATTAAATTGAAAGGCACGTGCTCATAGGAAAACGTTCCCCACCTAATAGTAAAGGTAGTTTTATATCTATAATATTGTTTTGGGAGAATCTAATTGCATCCCGAGAATCTGTCTAATAAATACATCATCTAGCTCAAGTTACTTGTTGAAGGATGAGATCCATAATGGGTAAGGGAAAGTTTTCTTTGACAGTTTCCTTATTTAGAGTACACAAATCAATACACAATTGTATGCCACAATTTTTCTTATGAACATGCACTAAATTTTCTACCCACTCTGAATACTTCACATGAAAAATAATGTGCAAAGATTTGTCCAATTCCTTTCGGATGGTGGCCTCCAAAATGGGGTTAATAGTCCTTTGTATTTATCGTGTCAGAGTAGCCTCTTCCTTGATGGGAATGACATGATGGATAATTCAAGGGTAAAACCCTCATAATTATGAATAAGACCATGCAAAGATATTTCAAAATTCAAGAAAAAGAGCCATGAATTAATATTTCTCTTTAAGAGGGCATGTAGTTGGTATGTGTAGGATCTTGGGTTGTTCTTCAATTTCTATATTCATGGGAATGGTATCATTGATTTTCTTCCTTTACTCTTCTTTTACGAGACATTTATTCGTTGCATCACTTGAAGAAAAAGTGTTTTCCAAAGGGGTCAACCCCTTAGGAAACTTATTCTTTCCTAGGTCAATTATCTCAATAGATTCCTCAATTTCATTGGTAAGAAAATTTCAAAGGTTTTAATCATTATAAAATACTTTCCATGATTCTTTATTATCTAAAACATGAGGTATATATAGGGATATAATAAAAGATTTTAGTCTTTTTTGGAAAATATTATGATTAGGTTTGGCTACATAAGAATCTAAACTATATACAATAGTATTAAACTCCCTTCGGACATCTATAATGTCGAAATAAGAAAAATAAAATATTAAATCAGATACCATATTGGTGTAACGCCTCATAAGTTTATTGGAGAGTGAGTAGACCTTCTTGACCACATTCACGATTAATTCTAAATCATCGAAAATAGTCAATTTTTTACAATTAAGAGCCAAGGCATTCTAAATACCTAACAATAAGACTTCAAATTCATCCACATTGTCGGTGCATGGAAATTTTAACCTGTATGAAAATGAATGAGATTTTTAAAAGGTGGTGTAAAGGGTAATTCCTGCTCCATTTCCCTCATTTTAGGAGGCTCCATCAAAATGCATGTGCCACATTTGATCATGAAACTCGTCTACCAAAGGAGGCTTAGTGTTCTCAACTTAATATTCTAGGAAAATTGAGTAGATTCCAATATCTAACTCAAAAAATTTTATTGAAGGTTGTGAAACGTTTTCAATATAGGGAACAATACATTCTTCACGATATATAACAATTTTTTTTGGTCCCTTCAGAAAAATGACATGAGTTCCATCCATGGAATAATATCCACCTGTTAAAGATTTCCAATCCCTACCAAGGATTATGGAATAATTGCTTACTCCCATGTCCATCACTTGGATTTTTCATGTGGCGTGAATATATGGGTGTGAACACATTACCAAGGTCACGTCTTTCACTTCTTTAATGGTGGAATTACTTTTCTTATTAAATTGTAATGTTTCAGGGGTTCTAATTGGTACAAGACAGTCCTAACTCCTCCATAATGGTTTTGGACATGACATTTGGGCCTGAACCACCATCAATGAGGAAACATCGTTCTATCTTGTCCATTATCTTCATGGAGACACAAAATGGATGGTTCTTTAAATAATACTATGCAAAAACAAATCCTACGACTCTCAAGGTTGGTGAATATTTTTTTTCTTTAGTAACCATGTTGGTGTTTGAGGTCTTGGATTGTGAAGTGTTATTAATCGAAGGCTCTTCGAATAAGAATCTTTTCAAATTCTCCCATTGTTCAAGTGTTCTATCCAAATCAAGTAACGTCACGTTGGCCTTAACCTTTGTCAGTTCCTCAATAATGTTATACCTTTCAACTGAACTAGTCGAAGAAGATGAAGGTTGTTGTTGGGAAGTAGAGGATTGATTGTTTCTGGTACTTTGATAATTTTTTTGATTGGTGTGCTTATAGGTAGAGGCACTAGGATTACAATTGCAATTGTTTCATTTTTTATTCTGGTTTTTATATGTTTGACCCATAAACGTAACATCTAGAACATCTTCCTCTTCCACCCAGTCCAGGGAATTAATAATTTGTTCAGATTTTTTTCCAAAGATTCATTCTTTGGTGGCTTTCAATACTTCGCAAGTATGAGGGTCATGTTAATCTTCATAGAAGTTACACCAAGGGCATGTAAGGATCATTCGGGTTCGGGTTGGCTACAATGGAGATTGAGGTGGTTTGAGTGGGAGATTCCCTTGTATAGAAGTAGGTGATATTTTCCTCTCAAATGAAATCATGTGAATATTCATATCCTACATTAACTGTAGGACAACAGTCATATCAACATTTTTGCTCAGGTCATCCAGTTAGAAATTGTTTTATAAGGTTTGTTCCTCATATTCTAAGAAAGCTTGTAAGGTTGATGCAATATCATCAACACCCCTCTCTTCCAATTTGTTTCTATATGTTGGCAAAAGGATATTATAATACTGAATTAAGTTTTCTTGGTTGTGAGGTCGAATAGCCTCAGGGAATTGGTTATAAATATTTCTAAAATGCATATTAAAAGTAATAATAGAATCACTAGGTTGATAGGTTAAACCATTATATTTCTTATGCCAATTAGTGGAACTTTGTGGCTGTCCATAAGTTGATCTAAACCAATAACATAGTTCAGGCCAAGTAGAATAATGCTTAGGTGGTAAGTCAAAGAAATCGACAACAAATTTTTCATCTAAATATTTAACAGAAATATGCATGAATGTGTCATTAACATTCACTCCTGTGTTATGACATTGTTAGAGAAGGAATTAAGATGTCGATCTACCCTGCAAGTCCCTTTTACAAAAAACTTTGGTAAATCATCTTTAAACTTAGGAAGTGGTGCATTGGAAAGGTTTAAGTTTAGTGGTGAAGGAAAATGTCAAGGAGTGTTATTCAAGTCTTCTTCAAACTGCAAGAGGCCATATTTATGAATTACTTTTTTGGATTGGTCGTAGAAATTGTTGGGTTGTAACCACTGTACATACTACCAAGAGTTTGGGAAGACCCTAAGGGAGTAGTCATCTTTCTTGATATTGATAGAGGTGTCCACTTAAAAGTGGTTTTATGGTTGAGTGATTTAGATTCTAAATATAAATAAGAATGAAAAATGTGTCATTGCAAGCCTTCAAGGATTTGTTTCCTTCTCCCAACCTCGGATAATGAATTGAATTCAAGATATTTTCCTCTAAGTTGGCGTGACCGTCGAGGGGTTTGGAACATTAACATATCAAGAACAAGGGGGGTTATTAAGATCTCACCTCAAAAAAAGTTATCCTTTTTCATTTGCCACAATATCTTGAGTAATGATTTCCCAAGAATTTTCAATTTGTTCTCTGGTTTGGGTTGTGTCTACTATGAAATTAAACAATCCAAAGGTGACACTAGTCTCTTCTAGGAAACAAATTATGGCATTAGGTTTTTGTCTTAATGGGAGAGTCATACGAGATAGTAAAAGTAGTATATAAAGAACCACGAAGAAGGGAAAAAGTGTGTGATAATAGATATAAAAGGATAGGCTTAGTCAACATGTTATAGAGGGGGTAATTGTGTGTACCAAAATCGAGCTAACAAGATAGATAATAATAGGATTTCAGACTCGTTAAATGTCTCAAAAGATGTAACTAGAAACTGACCTACGATATCAATTTGTCCCAAAGCTTAAGGATGCAACAAAGTTCTTAAGTAATGAATATGTCAAGCTCTAATTGATGAAAATTAGTAGCAAGAAAACAAATAAATGGAAAAGTAATTTAACATGAGGTAAAATGAATAACAAAAAAGAAAGGAAAATAAAAAGAAACAATGTAGGCTCTTGGGCACATTGTTATCCAACTGGAATACTATTGAACAAGTCCCTGGAATGGTCGCCAAAAATGTTGATGAGAGGATGTGAATGTTCCTAAAGTCAACTTTTCAACCTATTGGTCGGCTAAACCGAAAGGAAGCGAGAATGAACGCCCTTATTTTATATCCTAAAACATAACATAATCTCTTCCTCCACAGTTTATCTATAAACATAACTAAGAACCATAATTATTGAAATATGTATACAATATATCTAATTCTAAACAAATTACAAAACATAACATCAGATATACGTAAAAGAAATAACATAAGACAAACATATAAACGATCTTCTCTTGCAACTCTTAGTATTTATGAAATATATTTAATATCAACAAGAATTAAAGTAAACAAGTATACCAACACAAAGCATTGAACCAGAAATGAAATATAAGTTCATACAATGAAAATAAAGAAATTTGATACATTTAATTGAAAGAGAATAACATTCATATGCCTAAAAGAAAGTGACTCAACAAAATGAAATATGTATATGGAAAATATTTTTTCTTTTATTCAAAACTTCTTCATCAATACATTAGAACAATAGTCTTAAAGATCTTTCATACCTCTGCAAAATTCTATGCTAGAAACATGTTCTTCAATAGATAGCTAGCTATTACGAGACCACTTGGCTACTATGTAAATGAAAAATAAAGATTATGAACTGAAAATATGCAACAAGATTCAATGAATGTTTTTAAATGTCGTACTAGTCTCTACAACCAACAACAAATTATAAAAGCTAATGATGAAAACATAAAAGGACTTTTTTATTCATCGACCAAACTATAAAATATACATTATGCAAATAAAATCATGACTTTACCTCCCATTTTCCATTTAAAAAGAACTCCCACAATCAATAGAACTATTAGACCTTAGTATTCTAGTGCAAAGATGAAAATATTGACTTTTAAAACCAAGAAAAAATCTTCAAGCATACCATAGCGAGAGTAGAGTAATGACCCAATTTTCGAAGGATTGAGTCTTCATATAGCTTTCCACCAGGGTGGTTAGCAACTTCCAATATTTGTATCAACAGAAAATGTTAACTATCAATACATGATCACAAGGACATACCATGACATATTTTATAACCTAAAGCAACTCGGGAAGAAACATAAGAAAAAATAGAATGGAACAATGTTTCAAAATATCACAGTAAAATGGAAGTCAAAAGTGGGGGCATCCTTAGCCATAAGATTTGTCACTGAAGAATGAATTCCCAAAATGCCTGGTGACTTTCATGATTGTTTTCAACTATTCACCATTATTCACATACAACAAAATAACCAATAAAAAAAACATGTAACATGTTTTATGCTTCATAACCATAACATCCATAAATATAGCATCATTTCATATGAACCAAATAAAAATAAAAACCTTGAACTATATTTTCACACTGTTAAATAAAATTTTAAAATTTATTTAACAATCCAAATTATACATACTCATTGTCTTCTCAAAACTGTAAGTATATGGACTTAGTCAAACACTAATTTCAGGATGAAAAATCAACCCAGAATAAAACCCATCTTATGATAATCTCCACGTGACTTGGTAGTTGAAACTTCATATATGAATATGGCAAGAACAATATTATGCACTGCTGATAAGATTTCCTATATGCCACGAACCTGCGAATCTAATTCAATAGGAGAACCAAAAGCAAGCAAGTGATACTTTCAACAACTCATTCCTCTTTACCATTGAACACGAACATCGAATGCATTTAACCAAACCAAAATATCACACACAATGGGTAAGGATATTGGGCTAGCACAGTGACAGAAGAGGCTTGATGTTTAAGATGTAGTTTATAAAAGAAACATGAAATACACATCTTTGTAGAGGAAACAAATTTCATTTTCTATTCGGGCGTGCGTATAATAGTTACCAACATATTCCATATACGAACATCTATCATTCTTTTTAGAAACAAACTCATCACTTTCACTTTTCAGTCAAGTGTCTTTTATACAAAAACACAAAAAAAAAATTAACCAGTTCAAGTAACCACCAAATATATATAAGCATGGAATTACTTTTTTGAAACTAGAGATGGATTTTTTTTCTTTCAAAATATGAATCATAATACAATCTTCAGCTATATGAAAGGTTGAACACGCATTTTCCCTTAACTTTAATCACAGACTATTAATAGAAAAAGTTCATACTTATGTGGGTGAAACAGGTTCAACACAGAAGGATTATGAGGGTATGGTCAATGGCTTGGTTTGAAGACAAGTTGTGGTGAAAATGACTCACCCTTTGTTCATAGACCATCAAACACAGTCATTAAAAAGTTGTATCCAAAATCCATATGAAGCACAGAATGAATATGCATATCTTTTCATCAGTCAGAAGCTTAGCGTAATATAAGGAAAAAACAAACTGAGTGAGGTGATGAATGTAGGGTAGTTTTCTAAGAAACTCGAATTAAACCAAATAATAGATACTATGAACAATTAACCATGATGTATCATAATTCTTACTGTGTATAAGAGAGATTTCCAAATTTTCATTCTCTAGGTCAATTGACATTCGAGTCCATCACCAGGTTTGAGATAATATATGCCATCATTTACCAAGCCATTTTGGGAATGTGGCTCAAGAAAATCCCTCGATCCCAACAAAACCAAAACCAAAATGAAGGGAATCCAAATCAAATCCATGGCATTAAAATTGGAATCGACCGTGAATTGTCAAAGCATGTGAAGTAGGATGGTGAAAAGTTCAAGATAAAGGCCATCTCCATATTCCATATGATATGGTGTGTTTTAAATCAATTCTACTCAACCATCATTGAGTGTTTACCTACCAGTGTTAATACAAAGTAAGTAGCATTGGATCCAACCATGATGCACATTAAACGCAGGCCTGAACATTGAGTAATGTAATGCACAGGTGTAAGGAAATGGATTTAGGGTTCAAAAATCAAATAAATGGAACTTCAAACCTTGGCATACATCCACAATCACGTCTACACAAACCATATGTTAAAACCATTACATCCATTAATCAAAATGTTGATGGGTTTTCCAATATTGTTATACATGAAGTTTGTAATGCATAGAATGAACCTTATATCATTTCCAAACAATATAACACTATATCATTTGACCATTCTTAGGATTCACAAAGTCCACCACATTTCACCATATGTCTTATAAAAGGAAATGCACCCAAAACAATGTGCATTGCAATATAACTTTATTTTCCTAATTCATATATATTTTCCATTTGTATATTGTTTCTATTTTGTTTGCATCTTAATTTCAAATTGTGAAATTTTAAAAATTGAGTCATTTTACAAGCAATATATGTTCTATTTTCTTAGGAAAGACCCTCATTTGGCTTTGTTCAAAATAACACAAACAGGCATATCAAAGAAATTGAATGGAGAAAAATTTATTTGCAAGAGTAAAGATGCATTCAAATGGAGAAAAACTACAATTTTGCAATACTTTGTGAAATATGAACATGATGTCATTTTAAGCATCAACAACTTCCTCATTCAAATCAAAGAAAATTGGAACTTTTCAAAACAACTTTTAAAATATTCCATACCACTTGTGGTTTTGATGTCCACCACCTCGTCCATTGTAGCTCCTACATCACCCCTCAATCCTTTTGCCATGTATTAAGGACCACCAAGCTCACCACTATGGACTACCACTGTATTGTTGTGTCCTACCTCCATGGAGCTTCCATGTCACCTAAAACATGGCCCCGTGTCACTATATATGAGATTTTCCAAATTTTCCCAAAACTTCCAAAAATCCCAAAATGTTAAGAAATGTCTATTTTCAATTTTTTCCATCATGGCCACCATGGGATCTCTAGTTAAGATTCCCACAAATAGATGATTCCATTGAACATGAACATGAACATGCACCAACACCACCACTTCCTAGATGGGTATGTTCAATACGAGAAGCATTTGGTGATATTTTAAGTGATCCTATAGATCAATGTCATACATGTCCATAGTTCCAACAAGCCTCCTCTCTTTTGGATCAAGTTTTAGAGACTCATGATCCAAACACATTTATTTAAACTTATGGTAATCCATATTGGGACATAGCAATGAATGAAGAATATTTTTCTTTAATGGTGAACGATACTTGGGATCTTGTACCTCTCCAAAAGGAAGAAAACTTGTCATATGTAAATGGGTGCATAGAACTAAGTATGCATTATATGGAAATGTTGAAAGACATAAGGCCTAGTTATTTTCCAAAGGATTCTCTCAAGTTGAAGGAGTTAACTACAATGAAACATTTTCCCCTATAGCCAAAATGAATTCCATTCACCTTGTTCCATCCCTTGTTGCCTCACATAAATGAGAAGTCCAACAAATGGATGTTAAATCTACCTTATTGCATGGCGATGTGCAAGAAGAAATCTATATGGAACAACCTCCTAGCTATGTTTATAATGAATCGAGCCTTATATGATTCATTAAGAAATCTCTCTATGGTATTAACCAATATACTCAAGGTCGGCATGCAAAAATGGATAGCTTTCTTCTTCACGGCTTTTCTAAATGTCATTCTAACCATAATGTGTGTTCCAAGAAAGTAGGAATACATCTAATAATACTTTTTATTTATGTTCATTACCTTATCCTCACTGGTAGTGACCCTAAAATTTTAACCCATGTGAAATACATCCTTAAAAGGAAATTTAAAATGGCATACTTAAGATATTTGCATTATTTCCTTGGCCTCTAAGTATTGCAAAGTAAGGAAGGTATTTCCCTTTTCTAGTCTAAGTATGCATATGACCATAATTGCCACTTTCACATGGAATATTCTAAACCAACCCCTTCTCCCTTCCAGTATAGAGTCAAACTTGTTTCCACCTATATAACTTGCAAAGTTGATGCCACTTTGTACCACCAGTTAGTTGGTATCCTTTTGTATTTGAATCATACCCATATTGATATGTCCTTTGTTGTTGGTATTGTTTCATGGTATGTACATGTTAACCTTGTACAATTATTTATTGCAAATATATTCTTAATAAAAAAATGAAAAGATGCAATGGAACACACACACATTACACATAGATTTTACCCTGGAAACCAAAACCAAGAAAACCAACAACCTATTTAGAGTTGCACCTCTAATCTTCTTTATTCATCATCCTCTTCATTTTTTGCAATATAATATACATATAGGATCCCGCAACATCCAAATCCATAATCTATTGAATCAGACTAGTCAACAACCCTAATTCCTTAACTAGAATTAGAAAATTGTTGACGATTAAAATCGCAACAAAGTTTTGCCCGCAAAGTGTTGCTAAAGCCTATTATTATAAAAGCTAAATAATACTAGTAGGTGGGACCCCTTGTAGATTGAAGATCAGGTCTAGTTCTTATTTGATGTTGTGCCACTGTTCGACATTGCTTACATGGTGGATGAGATCTTGTTTTATTGGCGCTGGATAAGGCTTATTATATGTTGGTTCTAGATGATGATTATTAGGCATGCTATGTCTGTTCTCTACTTCTCTAAGCTCAAGTTTTATTTTACAAATGACCTATGTTATTTATTGTTCCCATTTCTATCTATTCTTGGATCCATTACTGGGACACCTACACAAGAGACATGTTAATAATAATATATAAGAGCAGTGGGAAGGAAATGAAAGTAATGCAACAAAATGCAAAGGAATTTAACTATGCAAATAGACTACACTACATGCATCAAAATTTAATGGATTGTTGTTATCCTAGCTAATAATTTAATAACTATGTGATTTATTGAGTTATATAGTTGGTATGAATTATGGTCAAGTTGGAAATAGTAAGATGTGATGTGGGTGGCGCGTTTGACAAATGATAAATGCTAATTCCAATGCATGGTTTAATGAATGGTTAATGGATTAATGGTTGGCATGTACTAAGGAATTAATTGACTGGGGATGGAGGTGATGTGAATTTATTGCACGTCACCCTTACTCCTTCCACCAGCCATCACCTTAGTCGGGCTATTGTTCAACTGTGTTGATTTGGTTAGGCTCTGATTTTCAAGTAGAGAGGAACTGCTTGACCAACTCGTGTATTAAGGTGTTTTGATTACAGGTATGCCTTTTTTTTCCATCCATGAGTCTGCTCTGGTTATGAAATAGATATTGGATTAGATGTATGGGTTTGTGCTTTCCTTAAGTATGGAAACTGTGTAAAATTGTGATTTTTGGAATAAACCGTTGGTGGTTTTCTCTGTGTTAATTTCTGAAGTTAAAGTGTATTGGGTCATTCTGAGTATTAGCAGCCATAAAGGCTCTCTGTCATCCTTGGTGATTTAGTGGATGGTTTCATTTGGTATAGACTGGATGACTACCTTCACGCATTACATCAACATACCCAGTCTTGGATTTGATGGGGTTTAATAAGTTTGAAACACCCTATATCACTGTGCATTGGTCACTTAGATATTGGGTTGTTTTTGCTACTAATGGTCGCGTAGTGGGTTATACTGCTTATTCTCGGACCTGTTTTCACCTTAGCATTGTAGTTGGTTGGATGGAGATCCACAAGGGTTATACCCCACATGTGCTAAGTATCATTACAAATCCAAAATGGAGCCTTGCTCCTCTATTCATATCCCTCCTATCACGAGATTTGTCACCATGTCCACGAAGTGAATTGTGGTTTTATCTGTGTGTGAACCATTGGTATCGGAGGTTTCTACCATTGAGAGGAGTCAACTACAACCTCCCTGTATTGGTCCACATAGAAAACCCTTGACTCCTCCAGTCCGAGGGTTGATAGAGAAGGTCGTTGCATCCTGTTAGGTAAACTATTGGTTGTTATGGATTGGTGTGTATTGCCGATAGAGTTGATTACTGGCTCGCCCCATTGATTATGTGACAATGGTGTTGGTTTTGATATTTAGTTACTGCATTGATTGAATGGATAAGATCATCATGGTTAATTGTATAAATCAAATACACAGCCAAGGATGATTTTAGGGGCTAAATTTCGCTCATGGGATAATTTTCCATGGTTTTTCCAAAAACAAGATTCGTTATTTTAAAAATGATTCGCCCAAATTCTATAGGATAAAATTATTTTACCTTTAAAATCGCCAAAATTTTATAAAAAATATAAAAAATACTTAGAAATTTGAATATTTTTACAAAAATATCACCAAGCATTTATAATTGACATATGAAGGATTGGTAAGATTCGCCAAGGTTTCTACATTTTAAAATAAATTTCCATCCTTAAAATCATCCATGATAGTCATTGTCCTTGTGTTTAATGAATTGATAACCCAACATTGTTTTTAATTGAGTAATTCACAGCGTCGCTTCATGCCGATGTGTGGGTGTGTGTGGCGTTCCTACAACATGTTAGGTCGGGTTGTTGATTATTATAATTGAGTGTTAAATTTCCATGTGAGTATTTCAATCGTGGTGTTTATGGTAAGTCCATCCAATGTGTATGCCATGGATACTTTTTTGGGTTGCGCCCTCAGAGATAGTCACAAAGTTTTAAAACATGGCTTTGTTTCTTTTTGATTGACTTGTGTTATGAGATTGGGTATGTTGTTGTTGCCTCATTGTGTTGGATAGCCCAACATTTTGAATGTTTAGAGTCAAATGAAATTGGACCTGTACAGTCACAGAATTACAATTGCATTTTGTCGAATAGTTTGTGTATTCCACAACATAGCATGAGTTGAAGTGGTGACTGTTGTCTGTGTATTTAGATGGCAAGTCAGGATCTTTGCAATTTAAATATGGATTATTGAGTTGACTGCCCACTGTGTATGTTTAACGAATATCGTGCATTTTAACACTGATAGGAATGGGTGATGTGACAGTATAATCTCATTGCAATTAAATGGTTAAATGAATTAAATGACAGAATCGAGCACAACATTTGAGTTGTATTTGATGGTTGAAATAATCCGTGAACAGTGGTTGATTTTAATGTTGAACAAAGTGGAAATAAGTGACTGTTTATGCATTTGGGAATTGTTTTAAAATGTTAAATTGATAAATGAGACGAGCAGAGCTCCCCTATAGGTTGTTGTTGGAATGCATATTGTCTTTTTTTATGACACTATGTTAAGTATTTGGTTACAAACACTTAACAAGTTAATGCATAGAGTTGTTTGAACTATACACAGTTGTTGTTTATTGGGTCACAATGGTCATTTGGTTGGTGTATTTCCTTTTACAGAATGGTTATATGCATTACTTAATTAATTTTATGAACAATGCCCACTCTCTTTCCCCACCATTATTTCACTTTTCGCTAATTACAACCCCATCGCCTTCTCACATTCATTTTTCACTCCCTATTCTAAAATTGCTTACAGTCAAGAAGAATTTGTATTGAAGTAGTTGGAAGTAGCAGTTTCTTGGTTGGATTACAATGATGTTTTCTTTGGTTTGCATTACAGTTGATTGTTTGTTGTGTTTGAGCAGTACCATGTTCGTTTTCCCCTCATTATATCATGTTTCTCTCAATACAAACCCCTCTCATATCCCTGGACCTTTTGTTCACCCCCTGCTCATTGACAAACAATTAAACATTTTTTATGGATTGGATTGCATGAGTCTGATACGTTGCTGAGCCAAAATCTATTTCATATTTTTAAAGAGTTGTCATGTATGGTTGTTAAAAAGACTATTTGCTAATCAATCATGCATGCGAGAATGAGTTTTTTCAGCCGAGGTAGCCATGGTAGAGGCAACAAAGGGAGAGGTAATTGGAACAGAGGCCCAAGAAGGCCAAGATTCTCCATACACTTTGACGTCGACTCACAAGAGTTAGGCCAGTTGTTCCAAGCCATATTTTTCAATTGAATTGGGCAAGGAGTCGTCCAACCTAGGCCTAAAAGGCCTCCCTTTCAAGTTCCACAAGCCCTCGGTATTCCTATGCCCCCTCATGTCTCATTGCAACTCGAGGTTCCCGAAAACAATGGATGGAAAGATATTTTCCACCCGACAATCTCCCAACATTGTGGCTGGCCCAATTTTTCCTTACCTTCTCCCCCGCCTGTTAACAATCAGATTTTCCAAGTTGCCCCTGCCCACCCACCAGTGCAGTCTTCCCATGCTAGAAAGAGATTGAAAACTGAGGCCCATCATGCCATTGACAAAGGAAAATCCATTGCTTCCCCTTCCTCACCCTCCAATGGCTCTAACAAATCCATGTCTTCCCAGATGCATTTGAGGGACGATTGTTCTCATGTGATCAACGAGATTAGGCCTAAAGGCTCAACGCAGCCAAAGGCAATTTCAGGAAAATCAAAGGGTGACAACAACAATCTAGGAAAGATTGCATCTCAAAGTGGGAAATATGGCTTTTGATTTTTTATTTTTATCTATTGTTGATGACAGTTGACTTTAGAAGTTTTTGGACAACATGTTTTATTTTTGATATACGAGTAATATATTTTTTGAAAATAATTTCAAATATCAATGAGCTAGATTGTCAAATGTTAATATGATGATGGGAGTCACAAGGAGGGGTGTTTTTGTTATCTAACTAGTTATGTTATGATTGTTATGAGCTAAAGGGAGTCACAAGGGGTCCCACCTACTAGTTATTATTTATTTATAACCCTTATTATGATTATTACTTTTCCCCTTAACTAAAAAGTTGGTTGATTCTTTAGTTAACTTAACTAATGAGGTGGTTCAACTACCTCAACCAATTCCGAATTGCTTAAAGACAAAAGGAAAGGGAGGAACAAGAGGAGGATAAAAGGTAGAAGCATACTAAGGTTTGCTCTTTGAGTTTATGTTGAGATAGTTCAGTTTTCATTCATTCCTTAATTTATCGCACACCTAATTATCTTTTATGATAGCAAGGTCTTCTTGTAGACAACAACATTTAGGGTTGAATTACATCATTCAGACACTTGTTTTTTAGAGGTGTTGATCTATCTTTGATAGTTTGTGTAGACTTGTTTGTTTGTGAATTAGTTTTCATGAATGACAAAGGCTATTGTGCAGAGTAGAGTGGGCAACAATCTGTGGCAAGTTGATCCATCTTTTAGAGTTCAGTTTTGATTTTCTATCAGAGGTCCTTTTGTACGTTCCATCGGGGATGTCTAAGTTTGACTTTGGTCCGAAATTTCTGTATGAGATTTTGTAAAGAAAATGACTCTTTGGTGAGTTGGAATGAAATAAAGGATTGTTTTATGTCTCATCTGTCTTGATTATCATCTTGGTGTCTTACTTCTATTTTTTTCACTTGTTTTCAACAACTATTATATTGAGAAAATCATATAAAAATGATTTTTCCAGCAAGCTTTTATTTGTGAAAAAGACTAGCCTAAGCACTTGTAATTAATACTTGTGAGTTAAGATTTTATTTTGATGGCTATAAACCTAGGGTGACATTCTCGTCTATTTTTCTTTAGCCAATCGAAATCTAAAAATTCTTGAGTAAGATCATTTCATATCTTTTCCTCAACATTTATTTGGTGACCATACCGTGGAGATATTCGATATCTCTCTGGTTAATTTTTATACTCTTTTTTCATCGATACATCTTTCTTTTTTTGATATCAATTCTTTGACTGTTTTATTTATTAATGCATATTCTTGTTGCAAGGCATCCCAATATTGAACCCAATCTTAAAGATCAGACCGACATTTCTTTGAAATTGTTTAATACCATTTTAGACATTGCCAATACCCATGATGAGCTTAATCATTCATGGGCAGCAATTGAGCGAGATATTAGTTCTCAAGAACTATTTGAAGCTAGACGTAGACAACCTAGAAATCACCAGTGACCTTCTTGTTTCTTCAGTTTTGGCCTCTCTTTCATGTCCATAGGCTCTCATGCTTCAAGAAGAAGAAGAGGCTTGTCACCTGAAATCAATCCTATTGTTGAAACAATAAGAAGGAACATTGTGTTATCTTCCCAACAAAGTGCTCTAAGGAGAACTTTGTCTGATTCATCCAGTTCATCTTTCTTTCCCTAATCTATCATCCACAAGATGGCATCTAGTGGTGGCTTTGGTGGCACTAAAAGTGCTTCATCTTCTCATTATTCATCTTCATCAGTGATTGGTAGCTTATATAGCCACCATATCCCTATCCAATCTACCACAAACCCCACCAAATTCATTCAAAAGTATGGGCTTTTCCAGTTTGAAGAAGATGCCACAACCACAATGTGGCATGTTTCCTATCCTCTTAACCTAGCACCTGCCACTCATCCACTTCCTAAATTTAAAGAGCATCTTCCTAGGTTTTCAAGAAATAACACTGTCACTACAAACGAACACCTGGTGGCATTTTATAATGCTTATCATAACTTAGGAGCTAATTACAATGATACTTGCATGCACTTATTCATAAATTCCTTGGAAGGAAAGGTTGTGGCCAACTTCTTTGACCTTCCTCCTAAGATTTTGTCTACTTGGGAGGATTTAATATATTGGTTCAGATCCACTTATGGGAAATCTAAAATCCCAGCCCATAAGTTACAGGAGTATAATAACGTTACCTATAAGGATGGTGAGACCATCAAGTCTTTCAACTTGCATTTCACCAAGTTATAAAATCAAATCCCAGAACTTATTTGGCCTCAGAACCAAACTGCTTTCATGCATTACTACAATGCATTACCTTCACCCTACTGTCATAGGCTCGAGGAAAAATCCATTGATAATATCGGCTCTGCTCTGCATGCTTGTTCAAAATATGAAGAACACCATGAAAGAACTGGTTTTCCCCAGGGAGAATCAATTAGACAGATAGACATGTCCACCCTTTTACAGCTAGTGCAAGACATGAAAAATCGCATGATAGCGTATGAGCGGAAAGAAACTGTCTCCCCTCTCACCCTTGGAGCTTCATCCTCTTCTACAACCCCCTTTAGAAATCCAATTGAAAAAAAAATTCAGCCTAAAGTTATCTTGCCTTGAAGTTGGTGTAACTTCTGCAAGGAATACCACGAGGAAACCACATGTGAAGTAAAGAAGAGTGTCAGGGATAAGATCTTTCATAAGAGACCATAAGCTACTATCATTGTCCTAGATTTTTCAGAACCATAAGATGTCATGGTCATCAATAATAGGAACAAAGCCTATGCTCCCAAGGGAAAATTTGATTCTCCCCGCAATTCTTCTAGCCCGAGCTCATCCTCACCCATTGCTACTATCCAGGGTCCTAAAGTTCTTGAGAGTCAAGGAATTACCCCCCCTATCCCCTCTTCCAAATACAATATCTTGAATCAGTTGGCCAACATCAAATAAGATGCAACCCTTCTAGACATGGTTGTCGTCCCTGAACAACAGATACATCTGAAAAAATTCATGGAAGGAAACGCTTCTGTTGTAGCCAATATGTATGAAGAGGTAAACAAAGAGGACTCATCTATAAATAAAGTAGGTGTACATAACTTTAGATACCCTGTAAAAAATCCCCTTTTTTATATTTTTGTAAATATTATGGATAAAATTTACCATTGTTGCCTCATTGATGGTGGTTCGGGCCCAAGTGTGATGTCAAAGATTATTATGGAAGAGATAGGCTTGTCTTGTACAAATGAAAATGCCAGAAGCATTCTCTCCTATAATAGTCTACAAAAAACAACCATAGGCGAGATTAAGGACATGACCTTGGTTTTATGCGCTCATCCTGAAATAAGGACAACCCTTAGTATTCATGTAATTGATATGTCAGTAATAAATTACTCAATTATCTTGGGAAGATATTGGCAAGCCTTAACAGGTGGGTACCTCTCACTCGATGGAACACATTTATCCGTGCCTCAGAATGGTAAGAAAATTATAGTCCTTAGAGAGGGAAGGATTTCACCCTACATAGATAGTGTTCCACAATCGAGTGTAAACTATATCGAAGAAGACCTAGGAGTATATTCCATATTTTTTTAGGAGGATAATATTCCTTTGGGAAAAATCAATTTAGATGATGATATGTGGCACATGCACTTTTATGTTTCACATTCTAATGGTAATGGGGCTGGCATTATCTTGGTTTCCCTTGTAGGGAAAATTCATAATTTATCTTATAGGTTAGAGTTTGCTTGTACAAACAATGTCACCGAATTCAAAGATTTATCATTAGGCATTGAAAAGACCCTTAATCTTGGTTGTGGTCAAAATTCAGTTTTTGGAGGTTCTGAGCTTGTTGTGAACTTGATACGTAAGATATGCTCTCCTAGAAACAAGATGATGGAACGATACACCCAAATTGTTTGGGCGCTTATATCGAACCTTTTATCTTTCAACATCACTTATGTTAAGAGGGAGTTGAATTCAATGGTTGATTGGTTAGTTATCTTTGCAGCTTCTCCTAATCAACAAATTTTGCCTCACAGGCCTGATTATTCTTTCCAATCCCTATATTGTCCATGTATCCTTGACAATGTAGAATGTTGGCAGGCCCTCCCTAACAATGAGAGAATTAGTGATTTCATTCAAGATGAACCTCATAAGCCCGAGGAAATCATATCCATAGAAAACAATAAGATTCTTGAAGGCTTGACTCCTCTTATGGGTTCGTTTTCATCGAGTGTTGTAGGAAATAAATAAAAATAGAAGGGAGAGGAGTTATGAAGAAAGGTGAGTGAAACCATCTCTTGGAATATTGGGGAACTCAAATCCTCAAAGAATGTTGAAATAAGTACCCAATGTTCTAATAAAGAAAAAATGAAGTTTTCCAAGCTACTTGGTGGATTTCAAAAGGATGATTGACCTTATAAGGATATCCTTGGTTTTGATCTTGGTCTTTTACAAAATTCTATCCCCATCAAGGAAGGCATGAAACCAGCTATGCAAGAACAAAGACTTATTAACTCTGCATCTAAGGAAACTCTTCAAAGGGAGTTGAAAAAATTCTCAAGGACTGGGATTTTTTTCCAATCCACCCTGAATGGGATTCCAATTGGGTACTTACTTCAAAGAAATCTGTTTCCTCCTATAAATATGGAAATAATTCTGCAACAGGTTGTAGAGTCACAGTTGAAGCTCTTACTTGACAGTTTTTTGGGTTGCAGGAAGATCAATGGAAAAGGGGAATATGCTTACAAAACCACTCTTATCTCAGATTGGAGTACCATGACTTATAAATTCCTTTTTTTGGATTACTTGATGCAAGCACCGCTTCTAAAATACTTATACACGCAACTCCTGATGAGTTGATCAACATCCATATCTACCTCGATGATCTAATCATATAAATTAAGGGGATGATAATTACCTTGGAGTTCCAAGTGTTGTTTCTAGGTCCTTTCAAAATTGATTTTGTCCTGGACACTAACTCTTACATTTTAAAGGGTTTACAGGAGCAATTGTTTTCCTACAACACTAATAGTTCTCGCTTGAAACATTGTGAGGGACCAACATGAAAAGCTCTAATATTGTTTGGATTTTTTGTATACTAGTAGCCTAGCTCTGCTTTCATTTTTGTGCTTCTCTTTTCTGCTTTATAGTAGTTTGACTTATGCATTCTATGTTAAAAATTTTCTTGTTGTTGTTTTAATCTCTATCTTTTATTGTTGCTGTTTTAATTTCTACAATTTTACTTATGTCATGATTTTGTTCCCTATTGTCTTTTAGTTAATTTGGTAAAAATAAGATGTTGGATCAATTCTTCCACAATGACACTCCTGCAAATCATTGTTAGTCAATAACAATCAAGCTTACACATCTGTTACGATGTTTCCTCTGAAGGCTCCCTTGAAATTGTTATATATTTCCACTACTATCTTATAAAGAATTGGTTATCTCCCGCTTCTTCTTTCCATTTCTTCATCCATTGATATTTTTAAGGGAAAGTCTAAAAAACATTTCTCCTTGAAGTTTAGATCATATTTCGATTGAATTATTATGCATACAGTGGTAAAACCC
The DNA here is from genome assembly GCA_009831015.1 of Picea engelmannii. NCBI lineage: Eukaryota > Viridiplantae > Streptophyta > Pinopsida > Pinales > Pinaceae > Picea > Picea engelmannii. Next base: position 317,532 of record ML785849.1, read on the forward strand.
CTCATACTTAACACTTTTCACGAGTTATTCCCAAATTCCTAGTCATCTTTCCATTAAATCTGATCACTTCCCCATGTTGCATAATCTTCCTAGTTATATCTTCTTGACTTGTTGTTATTGGTCTATGAAACCATGAGTTATGAGTTGTAAATTTGTTGAAAACAAATTTCCCTGTGGAGTTGCCAATTTGTTGACGATTAAAATCATAGTGAAGTTTTTCCAGCAAAGTGTTGCTAAAGCCTATTATTATAAAAGATAAATAATACTAGTAGGTGGGACCCCTTTTTAGATTGAAGATAAGGTTTGGTTCTCATTTGATGTTGTGCTACTGTTCGACACTGCTTATATGGTGGATGAGATCTTGTTTTATTGGCGATGGATAATGCTTATTATATGTTCATGCTAGAGGATGATTATTAGGCATGCTATGTGTGTTCTTTGTTGCTCTAAGCTCAAGTTTTATTTTACAAACAACCTATGCTATTTATTGTTCCCATTTATATCTATTCTTGGATCCATTATTGGGACACCTGCACAAGAGACATGTTAGTAATAATATATAAGAGCAGTGGGAAGGAAATTAAAGTAATGCAACAAAATGCAAAGGAATTTAACTATGCAAATAGACTACACTGCATGCATAGAAATTTAATGGATTGTTGTTATCCTAGCTAATAATTTAATAGCTATGAAATTTATTGAGTTATATAGTTTGTATGCATTATGGTTAAGTTGGCAATCATAAGATATGGTGTGGGTGGCGCGTTTGACAAATGATAGAAGCTAATTCCAATGCATGGTTTAATGAATGGTTAATGGGTTAATGGTTGGCGTGTACTAAGGAATTAATTGAATGGGGATAGAGGTGACATGCATTTATTGCATGTCACCCTTACTCCTTCCACCAACTGCCACCCTAGTTGGGCTATTGTTCAACTGTGTTGTTGTGATCAGGCTCTGATTTTCAAGCAGAGAAGAACCGCTCGACCAACTCGCATTTTAAGGTGTTTTAATTACAGGTATGTCTTTTTTTCTTCCATCCATGAGTCTTCTCTAGTTATGAAATAGATATTGGCTCAGATTTATGGGTTTGTGCTTTCCTTAAGTATGGCAACTGTGTAAAATCGTAATTTTTGGAATAAATTGTTGGTCGTTTTCTTTGCGTTAATGTCTAAAGTTACAATGTATTGGTTCATTATAAGTATTATCATCCATAAAGGATCTTTTTCATCCTTGAAGAAAACGACAGATGGTAAGATATTTTCCACCCAGTAGTCTCCCAACATTGTGGCTGGCCCAATTTGTCCTTACCTGCTCCCCTGCCTGTTAACAATCAGATTGTCCAAGTTGCCCCTACCCACTCACCAGTGCAATCCTCCCATGCTAGAAAGAGATAGAAAACCAAGACCCATCATGCCATTGACAAAGGAAAATCCATTGTTTCCCCTTTCTCACCCTCCAATGGCTCTGACAAATATGTGTCTTCCCAGATGCATTTGAGGGATGATTGTTCTCACGTGATCAATGAGATTAGGCCTAAAGGGTCAGTGCAACCAAAGGCAATTTCAGGAAAATCGAAGGGTGAAAAAGCAATCAAGGAAATATTTCATCTCAGAGTGGGAAATATGGCTTTTGATTTTTTATTTTTATCTATTGTTGATGACAACTGACTTTAGAAGTTTTTGGACAACATGTTTTATTTTTTATATATGAGTAATATATTTTTTGAAAATAATTTCAAATATCAATGAGCTAGATTTTCAAATGTTAATATGATGATGGGAGTCACAAGGAGGGGTGTTTTCCTTAACTAACTAGTTATGTTATGATTTTTAAGAGGTAAAGGGAGTCACAAGGGGTCCCACCTACTAGTTATTATTTATTTATAACCCTTATTATTATTATTACTTTTCCCCCTAACTAAAAAGTTGCTCGAGTCTTTAGTTAACTTAACTAATGAGGTGCTTCAACTACCTCAACCAATTCAAAATTGCTTAAACAAAAAAGGAAAGGGAGGAACAAGAAGAGGATAGAAGGAGAAGCATACTAAGGTTTGCTCTTTGAGTTTATGTTGAGATAGTTCAGTTTTCATTCATTCCTTAATTTATCACAAGCCTAATTCTCTTTTATGATAGAAGGGTCTTATTGTAGACAACAACATTCAGGGTTTAATTACATCATTCAAACACTTGTTTTTCAGAGGTGTTGATCTATCTTTGATAGTCTGTGTAGACTTGTATGTTTGTGAATTAATTTTCATGATTGACAAAGGCTATTCTGCAGAGTCGAGTGGGAAACAATCTGTGACAAGTTGATCCATCTTTTAGGGTTCATTTTTTATTTTCTCTCAGAGGTCCTTTTGTATGTTCCATCGGGGATGTCTAAGTTTGACTTTGGTTCGGAATTTCTGTATGAGATTTTGTAAAGAAAATGTCTCTTTGGTGAATTGGAATGAAATAAAGGATTTATTTATGTCTCATCTGTCTTGATTATTTTCTTGGTGTCTTACTTCTTTTTTTTTCACTTGTTTTCAACAACTATTATATTCATAAAATCATATAAAAATGAATTTCCCGGTAATCTTTTATTTGTGAAAAAGACTAGTCTAAGCACTTGTAATTAATACGTGTGAGTTAAGATTTTATTTTGATGGCTATAAACCTAGGGTGATGTTCCCGTATATTTTTCTTTATCCAAGAAGAATATGAAAATGCTTGAGTAATATCATTTCATATATTTTCCTCAACAAAAACCAACGACGAAAACCATATGTCAAAAAACTGCCAAAACAAACGCAAAAAATGCAAAAAATGGACATAAAAAACAATCAAAAAATATGTTTTCTCCCCCCCCCCCCCTTTTCTCCCATATCAATGTACAGTACATGGGACCAATATTGCAAAGAATATAACACATACCCAACATTATGCCAGTTTTTGTTTTCTTTTCATATAGGGGGTTACAGGATTACATAATAAACAATATAGGGGGGGAAATTCCTATAGATTCTCTACACCAAGATAAATTCTCATTGCTCACAAATTTTGTTAATGAATCTGAAAAATTATCCAAAGTTTCCACCTTCATCATCAATACCTTCTTGTATTCAACCGTGTCTCTCACAAAGTGATATTGAACATCAATATGATTTTCCTTTGAATGATATGTTGGGTTCTTCTCTAGGAAGATTACACTCTAACTATCACAATCTATCCTTATAGCTTGTTGTACCAACCCAATACCTAAATACAATCTATGTAACCATATTTCTTCCTTTCTTGCATGATTGGATGCCATGTATTCATCTTCTGTAGCTGAGAGTGTCGCTACATCTTGTCCTTTTCTCATCTAACTGATGTTTCCTCTAAATATATTAAACACATACCCTATTGTATATCTTATACAATCCATATCTCCATACCAATCTACATTAACAAAACCATGTATGTCCAACATTATATCCATTCTTTTTCCTCCTTGGTATCATAATACATAACTAGTAGTGCCACACAAATACCTGAAAACCCTCTTTATTGTCTTCCAATGCTCCTTCCTTGGTTTTGACATATACCTACTCAAAAATCCCACATGTGACTTTTTTTATATGGTACATACCATTGCATATATCAAACTACTGACCTCACTAGCATATAGAACATGAGACATGTCCTCTTCCTGTGTCTTGGGACACTGATCCGTAGATAACTTTACACATATAGGAATAGGAACCTTGACATGTTTACATTTCTAAATATTAAACCTATGCAATATTTTCTAGACATATTTCCTATGATTTTACAATAATTTCCTAATAGAATGATCTCTTTAAATTTCCATGCCCAAAATAAAATTTGCAACACCAAGATCCTTTATGTTAAATTTAGAGGACAACTAGGTTTTCACATCATGGATAATATATTTTTTGTTTTTTATCAGCAACATATCATCTACATAAAATACCAAATAAATAATATGATCACCAATTAATTTTAAATACATACATTGATATTAGTTTCTTCTCAAACCATCCTGCATGTTTCTTTCTCAAACACTGTTTTTACCCTTGCATCGTCCATTTTGGCCAATATTGGGATGGGAAGAAAACCAAGGAGTGCTCTAATCTTTCCATCAATGAGCTTCAACTTGAATTTTCCTCGTCCTCTTATTTTGGTTTTCGAGTCATCACCTAGGAAAACATCACCTCCATCATACATTTCTATTGACGCTTAAATCTATCAGGATTGAAATGACAACATCACGAGGATATGAATCCTCCTGCATTTTTAAAGAGGTAGTACTCCTATTTGGCTTATGATATTCTTTGTGATTCCAAATCAAGAATAATATAGGACCCTAAGATATTCCAATCTTTAATGATCAATAAAATTAAAATGATGGAAAATAAAGAGCATTTTTTCAAAGAGAGTTCATGAGTAGAGGACCAGGAATCTTAGACATTACACATTTATGAAAATATATAAAATTTTCTCACATCCACCATAGTGAAAAATAAATATTATGATCACATTGAAATTAAAAGAAGATGGTGCATTCGCATAAAAGAACTTTTATAGAGTATTTCTTAGATATCTCAAAAATGATTATGATAGATCATTTTCAAATATTTTATACTCAAGACTAAGAGATATAAAATACAGTCAAAATTGATCGTGAATTAGTTCTCTTGGATTTCTAAAAAATAATAATATATGTTACAACCTATGAAATTAAAGGAGTTTGTCCAAAGGACTGGGACTGGGGCTCCCGCGAACCATAAATAAAACATATACAATAAAGTAGGAAATAGAAATAAGAACATGGGCGGGTGTCGAATAGAAAGATCTGGTAAGAAGACAAAAGAATTTGATCAAGCTTCAATTAAACTTTTCTAGTTGAAGAAGAAAAATAATTGGATGAAAACGAATAAAGGAGGAAGTATGTGATCAGTATGGAGTTACTATGATGGTATCTCTCGCTTCATTTGCTTGTTGTTGTTTCTTTTGTACCCTTGCTTGTTGCGGTTTGATTACCGGTCATAACTACTACTACTAGAATTCCATAGATCTTGGAAATTGAATTGTTTAACCATTCTTGAATATACTCCCTTAACGGGGAAACTGTTACCTCTTGTTTTACTTTAATGTCAAAGAACACTTTTTCAATTTCTCTAAAATCAATAGATAAATTTTGTAAAGTATTTTCAATATCCTCATTTTTATTTGTGTGCTCGACAAGCCAGCTGTCAATATCATCATGCTTAAATTCAATCATAGTATCGACCTTTTCAGTTGATGCCCTTTTTAGTTCTTCAACTTGTCCTTCGAAATGTTTTTGATTCATGAGCATTGAATTTGAGAGATACTTAGGGTCCAGGACTTCAATAGTAGTTCCAACAATATCTAAATCAAGAATGTTTGTCTATTCTTTAGTTTTCCTTCTTGAAAAATCATAGAATTGAGTTGACAGTCCCTTTAATACGTTAATTATTTCAATCCAACATGATTTTAGTTGTTTAATGCGGCTCAAAAAAGGTATAATTTTTTTCTTTCTCAACCGCTCTCTCATTGTCGAAACCTTCATTGCAAACATTACAACTCCATCTGTGTAAAACCCTTCATCATTTTTCAAATCTGACTTCAAGTATTCCTTGATATTCTGGATTCTCAAACCGAGAGAGGAAATTTTTTTTCCCATATCCCACAACTCTAATATCAATGGAATTATTTTCTTAATATTCTCTTCGAAATTTTTTTGAGTAGAAATAATCAAATTTGAGATTCCCTTGACTCTAGCACTTGATTCTGGGGTTTCTTGAAAACTTTTCTCGGGACGAATCATGGCAACATGGAAAGAAAGAATAGATGGAGGCATGCTTCCAATTCTTTAATTTTTTATTTCAACTGAACATTTTCTTCCTCCATCTTGGAAATTGAAATGCTTAGTGTCTCTCCTATAACTTTATGAATGGAAGACAATCTAGAAGGAAACATATTTATCGTATCAATGGTGGACCACAATTTCCCAGTTTTACTCTTTGCATTTCTTTCAAAAACCAATTTTTTATATTCTCTATCAAAAGAGGCATTTTTCACATCAAATGTTTCTTCATCAGAAAATGTCTCCTCCTACACTATGAGTGCAGAATTATGATGTTCATTTTCTCTAGAAGGCACTTCTACATCTGGGAAGGTGATGTTTTCAATATCCACATCTAAGTCCATGTTATTTAATAATAAATATTTTTTTGGTTTGTGTGTTTCTTCTCTCCCTTGTTGTGAATTATTCCTTTTTATTTTAATTTTTAGTTTGTGGAGTTTCTCCAAGTTCCCCTGAGAAGGGTTTGTTTCTTCATCATCCCCTAAATTATTACTCAATATTTTTCTTGACTGTGATGTTCTTGGATGACAATGTGTCTTTGGTAAAGAACTCCTTCGAGAGACAGTTGGTGATTGAGAATTCATGTCATTTGAGGGATTACCTCTTTCATTATGATGTTCCATGGTACTTATGAGAGTTTCTAAATCATTGATGTCTCTGTCATCTTCTTGATTATTAGGGTTATGGATATCATTCTCCTCTTCTCCGCTTACAACTAAATTTATGAGTACAAGACTAAGTCCAACTGAAACCAAAAGATTGTAGAATATATGAATTAGGTCAAAAACCTCGATATCCTCAGCATATCTCAAGTTGGAATGATTGAAAAAGGTAGCATACTTGTCAATTTTGGAGATCCCTCTGAGCAGAATTTCACTGACTTTCCAAAGAAGAGGTATGAATTTATTTTTCCTTTTCTGAGAGAATGTGTGAAACCATAATTTATATTATCTAGATATTTCAATAATGAACAACTTGTTGTTGATTAATTGGGTTGGTTTTCATTTATGTCAACCCTTGAAGAAATTCCGGTAGAAAATTTTGGCAACACAAAGGTTTGGGTAATGGACCCAAGTGTTTTTGATGGATAATGGTATGAGTTTTGATATATTTGCAGGAAAGACTATTATATATGGATATTTCATGTCATGCCATTTCCAGTGGTATGTGGTACATCACATAACTCCTCACAGTTAAAGAGTTATGTCCATATGAAGTTGGAAGACCCTCATGAGTCATCTAGAAGCCCCAAAAGGTCAAAGTAGTCAAAGTGGTTGCAAAGAAGAAATCATTTAAATAATAAAGTGAAGTGATGAGTGTACTATAAGTCAAAGTGGATACAAAATAAATTATTTAAATAATAAATTTAATTGAAAAATTACTAAGTGGACAAGTGGTTAGAAGTGGGTTAGCCCTAAAATAAGGAAAGTGGGTTAAGATGGTTATAAGGTAACCCCTTGAGGAAGCTACATGAAAGTATAAATAAGAGGAAAGGGTCTCTCATTTTCAATCACACTTGAGAATATTGAATATATACAAGTGACTGAGGTAACCAAAGGATATCTAAGCCGAATTTCAGAGGGAAGGTGAAGTAAAGAAGGTTGAAATTCAAGGGAGGATAAATTCTCTTGATGATTCTTTCTAAGGTATGTTATTTACAGGTCATCTCACCATTTTCGCAATAAATTTTTTTCTAAAATGATTCATACCATGAAATTGGAAGTTCATTGAGGAAACATATCCAAGTAGCTTTGATAAAAATTTCAGTTTGTGGGTCGTAGTTTTGGAGTTACACTCTGTGGAAAATAGGGTTTGTGGCTAGTCCTGAAACTAGTCTAAAACATGTGTTTCTAGTAAAAATTCCATAACTTCGTCATAGAAAATAAACATTTAGTAAGAACAGATTTATTTGTTAGAGTACAGTCTATAGTATTATGTGTACCATTTTCAGATCTATACAACAAGAATTTCATGCGGGGAATTCTCTACAAGTTCTCTCTCTAGAATAACCCATAATTCAACAAGGTATGTCAGTTTTGGTATAACTCTTTTTCTTAGAGGTTCCAAGTAGTGAAACCTGGAGGAATTGTATAAAAGACATTGAAGAACATTATGTACTATTTTCATATTTTCATTCATTACAGGTACATAGTTATGATTATTTCAAGTTAGGGTTGTTGACTAATCCAAAATTAGGCATGTGAGACTAAAGTAAAGTTTGATGAAAATTCTAGTCTCTTGTTGTTAAAGTTAAGGAAGGATTTAAGGTATGTGATCATATACACCAGGTCTATTACAGAGTTACAAATCAGATTTGGATGATGAAATTGATGACGTATTTTGGTTGCGGTACATGTTGGGTACATGGTTGAGACAAGTAGTTGATGAGTTGGCACATACATGAGGTGTATAGTTGATGATGTTGGTGCATATTTGTGAGTCATATTTTATGTGTATTTGATGCATGATTGGTACATATTTAGTGCAAGGTTGATGCATTTGTTGATGGTACAGGTTGAGGTATAGGTTGGTGCATGGTTGATGCACTTGTTTATGGTACAGGTTGATTAGAGGTTGTTTGGACGGGTTATTGTGACAGGTTGTCTAGTACTAGTTGGTGCATGGTTGATGCACTTGTTTATGGTACATGATGATTACAGGTTGTTTGGTATAGGTTGGTGCATGGTTGATGCACTTGTTTATGGTACAGATTGATTACAGGTTTATTGGTACAGGTTTACAACAGTATATCTCATAGTGATAGTGTGACAGTGGTTCCATCATTCTACTTATTTCAATGTGGTTGTATGGGGAAATGACAGATGGTTGTAGCCACCTTTCAGTTGTAGCCAGAGAACATAGGGGGTTGTAGCCTCCTTCTGGTTGTAGCCAGAGAATTTGGGAGTTGGAGCTTCCCTCAAGTTGTAGCCTGAGAAACTAGGGGGTTGGATCCTCCTTCCAGTTGCAGCTGGAAAAAACAGGAAGTTGGTGCTTCCAATGAATGTAATTCTTAAAGACATGTAAGAAAAATCATTATGTCATTTTTTCCCACTTTGGGTTTCCATGTAAAAACATTGGTGTACTGTGTATATGTATGATTTCTCATTTGTTCATTATTTATTTACTATGCAACTATTGGTTGATAATGATACATTGATATACCACTTGCATTTTGTGGTTAAAAAGGATTAGATTTCTCTATGAATGATTCACCCCCCCTCTCAATAATCCAACAATTGGTATCAGATCAAGGTTCCTTTAGAAATCAATTTAACCATTGAAAGGTAGATCATGGAGAGAGAAACATGTATAAAAATGGAATACCATATTTTAATGGACAGAATTAAGCATTTTGTATCAGATGGATGAAAAAATATATACAGGCACAGGGATTTGAAATTTGGCAATCAGTTGTAGATGGATACAAAGAACAAGCAGTTCCGCTGACAAATGAAAGAGTAATAAAACTCGGTTAAAATAATTTGAAAGCCACAAATGCACTTCTAAATGATCTTTTTGAATTTGTATACACCAAAGTTATAAATTTTAAATCCGCTAAAGATATTTGGGACAAGCTTCAAAATATTTATGAAGGAGATTCAAAAGTCAAACCAGAAAAACTTCAAACTTACAGAGGTCAATTCAAACAACTAAAGATGAAGGAAGATAAAAAATACTGTATCTTACTTCTTATGAGTCGATGAAACAGTAAATGAAATCATAGGATTGGGAGAAGAAATTAAATAATCTATAATTGTTCAAAAGGTACTAGGATCTCTTCCTATGAGATTTGATCCTAAGATATCAACACTAGAAGAAAGAGCATATCTAGACCCAATAAGCATGGACGAACTACATGGAATATGCACAACATATCAAATGAGAACTGAATAGGAAATTCCAGATATAAAAGAAGCAGCTTTCAAAGCATCCAAAAGTTCAAAGAAAAATGGAAAGCAAAAGGAAAAAGAACATAACAACAATAGTGACATCTCAGAAGATGATGAAGAAGTGGCCAACTTTGTCAGAAGATTGAACAAGGGAACCAATGAGAGATATAAAGGTAATTTTCCATTGATTTGTTTTAATTGTGATGGTATTGGTCATTTTTCTAACAAATTTCCCCATAATAAAAATAATAGGAATGATGAAGATTACTCAACTAGCAAACAAACATATAAAGGAAAAATAACCATAAAGAAAGATTTCAAGAAAATCTTTTGCACCAAAGAGGACATCTCCTCATCAGATCAAGATGAAGTCAATGATAGTGAGACAAAAATATTTCTATTCATGGCAGTAGAAGAGTCTGATAAAGAAGACATCGAAGAAGAATATGAAAAGGAAGAAGTTGACTACCGATAAGAATTGTTGACTTCCATAGAAGTTATAAGAAGAGAAAAGAGGAAAAATAAGAAGCTACAAGAAGAAATAGACAAGAAGGAAGACACTCAAGAACTAGAGAAGATCATCATGGAATTGAAGGTTCAAATAGAAGAATATAAAAGAATTTAAGAAGCACTCAAAGAACAATTATAAGAAAGAGACAAGATCATTGGAAATTTGGAAGCAGAGATTGTCACATTGAGAAAGGATCTTCAAAAGAAAAATATGTAGAACAACTCAAAAGTTTTGGATGAAATTATCAGCAGTCAAAGGCCTAATCATGTCAAGTCTAGACTTGGATACAATCAAATAGAAAAGGGATCAAGCTCCAAAGAAACAAAACAAGAAACATATCAAAAAATTTATGTAGAAACAATCAAAGGGGATAGGAAGACCTACAAGGAATATTACAAGGACACTCCTCCACCGAGAAGATTCAGATTTCAAAATCAATGACCGATAGAAAAAAATAGGCATAAGGAAGAATAAGGATTCATAAGAGTAAATCCTTTGATAATATCTTCAACTCCTAGGTATCAAATTATCTTTTTGGGTTTATGTTGTCCATGCAGTAATTTTGGACATAAAGTTGTAAATTGAAAAGATAACAGCAGGAACATAAATGGTTATCCAAGAAGTCCTAGTGAAACAAAGAGAAGAAGATACAATAGGTTTGAGTCATTGATCATTGAAGTGGAATGATACAAGTGAAATAAATTTGGACACATGGCCAAAGATTGTAGAATGACAGTCCCTCCTAGAGAAACACAACAGAACAACAACAGTCACATACAAGAGCCTCATAAGAGATCATGGATAAGAAAGAAGAATCATTATAGCAATGAAGAATAAGCACTCGGTCTATAAGCTAAGCAGAAGAATCATGATTGGTATGTTGACAGTGGCTATTCAAAACACGAAGAGCAGATGAACAAAGACTAGGTCCTAGAGATTGCAAGATTGGAAATAAAACAAGATGAATAAAATTCTACAGAGAAAAGGAAACATGTCAGATACAAAAATATTTGGAAAATAACTGAAAGAAAAGAAGGACAAGTAAATAAGGAACATGTTCAATATATTGTACTTTCAGGCACTGTAGTGAAAGATGAATCCATAGATAGAGAGAAAGAAGTCAGATCTCAGAGAGATGATGAATGTACTAATGAAGTTGATGATGAATACACTTGAGCACATGAATTGTTCTGAGTCATCCGGCTTAAAGACTCCCATATAATATGATTAATAGATAGGGGAATTCTATGCAGTAGATGAGATAGACCAGAGAACCATCCTTCGAGTATCTTGTAGAATTCCAGTAGACATATTCAGTGCATTCACTTAGCAGAAGTACAATATCACAGATTAATCAGTTGTGGCAGTAGTTCATGATAGTATAATGACATATGTGTAAAAATTATGGACATTTGTGTAGCAGAGTCTTGAATAGTATGGACAGATATGGACTTGAAATCAACTTTTATGAATGAGGAACTTGAATAAGAAGTCTACATTGAACAAATGGTTCCTAGAGAATGGTACTCTAGACTGGATAAATATCTACAGCAGGAAGGGTTCAGAAAATGAAATGCAAACAACAACCTCTACATCAAGGTAACTCAAGATGGTATTTTATTAATTGAATTTTATATTGATGATATTATTTTTGAAAGTAGTGATGACAGGTTAAGCCAAAAATTTGCAAAGGATATGCAGAATGAATTTGAAATTTCATTACTTGGAGAACTATCCCTCTTTCTGGGTCTTCATATACATCAAAGAAACCAATGAATTTTTATTTCTCAAACTAAGTATATCGGAGAAATGCTAAAGAGGTTCAGAATGGAAGATTTCAAACTAGTTACCACTCCTATGCAAACCAGTTGCGAGTTGAGAAAATATGATAATTCAAAGTCTATAGACCAGAGAAAATATAGGTCAATGATTGGTAGCTTACTATATGTGACAACATCTAGGCCAGATGTAATGCAGACAGTTGGACAGGTGGAACAATTTCAAGCAGCACCAAAGGAATCACATGTATTAGCAGTGAAGAGGATTTTCAGATATCTCAAAGGAACAAAATATTTTGGATTATGATATCCAAAAGGAAAGGATCTATCACTTATTGCCTACACATATGCAGATTGGGCAGGTTGCATTGATGACCGACAAAGCACCAGTGGATCAACGTCCTACTTGGGTGAGTGTTTAGTATCTTGGCTAAGAAATAAACAATCATCAATATCTTTATCTATAGTCGAAGCAGAGTATATTGTAGCAACACAATGTTGTACTTAGGTTCTATGGATGAAACAAACTTTGACATATATACAGGTTGAGTATGATGATCCCATTCCAATCTTTTGTGATAATACAAGTGTCATCATTATCTCAAAGAACCTAGTGAGGCACTCCAAGATGAACCACATTCCAATAAAGTATCACTTCTATAGGAACAAGTTGTAGAGAATAACATCAGAGTTGAATATGTGGGCACAAAAGAAAAAGTGGCATACATATTTACAAAATCTCTTCCAAGGGAAGCCTTTGACTATCTTCGTCAGAGACTCGGAGTAATTTTACTCCAAAATGAATGCTATTGAATGATTATCTTATATGTCTTAGATTTACACGAGGAAGAACCATAAAGAGGACAATTTAGGTTGGGAGATAAGCTTCAGGAAGAGTTCAGTCAAGGGGAGCAGCCCTAGATGGAAAGACACCTTTGCCATTGATGACAAAGGGGGAGAGATTTATCATATGCAAAGGTAAATACTTGGAGAAAGATAACAGAGGCATGCTTCTAGGGGGAGTGATGGTCATAGGGGGAGCATGAGTGATATGACTTCAATATTACATCAGAGTGTTTCCATCAATTCAAAATGGGGAGATTTTTTATTAATTGGGTTGGTTTTCATTGATGTCGACCCTTGAAGAAAGTTTGGTAGCACAAAGGTTTGGGTAATGGACCCAAGTTTGTTTGATGGATAATGGTATCAGTTTTGATATATTTGCAGGAAATACTATTATGTATGGATAGTAAATGTCATTCCATTTCCAATGGTATGTGGAACGTCACATAAATCCTCATGGTTAGAGAGTTATGGCCATGTGAAGTTGGAGGACCCTCATGAATCATCTAGAAGCCCCAAAAGGTCAAAGTAGTCAAAGTGGTTGTAAAGAAGAAATTATTTAAATAATAAAGTGAAGTGATGAGTGTACTATAATTCAAAGTGGATACAAAATAAATTATTTAAATAATAAATTTAATGGAAAAATTACTAAGTGGACAAGTGGTTAGAAGTGGGTTATCCCTAAAATAAGGAAAGTGGGTTAAGATGGTTAGAAGGTAATTTAAATAATAAAGTGAAGTGGTGAGTGTAATATAAGTCAAAGTGTATACAAAATAAATTATTTAAATAATAAAGTTAATGGAGAAATTATTAAGTGGAAAAGTGGTTAGAAGTGGGTTAGCCCTAAAATAAGGAAAGTGGGTTAAGATTGTTAGAAGGTAACCCCTTGAGGAAGCTAAATAAAAGTATAAATAAGAGGCAAGGGTCTCTCATTTTCAATCACACTTGAGAATATTGAATATCTACAAGTGTCTGAGGTAACCAAAGGATATCTAAGCCGAATTTCACAGGGAAGGTGAATTAAAGAAGACTGAAATTCAAGGGAGGATAAATTATTTTGATGATGTTTTCTAAGGTATGTTATTTACATGCCTTCTCACCATTTTCGCAATAACTTTTTTTCTTGAATGATTCAGACCGTGAAATTGGGATTTCGTTGAGGAAACATATCCAAGTATCTATGATACAAATTTAATCTTGTGGGTCATTGTATTTTTGGAGTTACACTCCGTGCAAAATAGGGTTTGTGGTTATTCCTGAAACTAGTCTAAAACAAGGGTTTCAAGTAAAAACATCATAATATCTTCATAACAGATCCAAATTTAGTAAGACCAAATGTATTGGTTATAGTACAGTATTTAGTATTTGGTGTACCATGCTCATATCTACACAAAAAATATTCCATGCATGGCACGCTCTACAAATTCTCTCTCTAGAATAAGCCAGAATTCAACAAGGTATGCCATTTTTGCTATAACTCCTTTTCTGAGAGGTTCCGAGTAGTGAAACCTGGAGGAATTGCATAAACGACACTGAAAAACATTTTCTAATATTTTCAGATCTTCATTCATTACAGGTACATAGTTATGATTATTTCAAGTTAGGGTTGTTGACTAATCCAAAATTAGTCATGTGAGAATAATGTAAAGTTTGATGAAAATGATAGTCTCTTGTTGTTAAAGTTAAGGAAGGTTTTCAGGTATGTGATCATATACACCAGGTCTATTACAAAGTTACAAATTAGATTTGGATGTTGAAATTGATGAGGGCTTTTGGTTGAGGTACATGTTGGGTACATGGTTGAGACAAGTAGTTGATGAGTTGGCACATACATGAGGTGTATAGTTGTTGATGTTGGTACATCTTGATGAGTCATAATTTATGTGTATTTGATGCATGATTGGTCAATATTTGGTGCATGGTTGATGCACTCGATGATGGTACAAGTTGAGGTACAAGTTGGTGCATGGTTGATGCACTTGTTTATGGTACAGGTTGATTACAGGTTGTTTGGACAGGTTATTGTGACAAGTTGTTTGGTACAGGTTGGTGCATGGTTGATGCACTTTTTTATAGTACAAGATGATTACAGTTTGTTTAGTATAGGTTGGTGCATGGTTGATGAACTTTTTATGGTACATGTTGATTACAAGTTTATTGGTATAGGTTTACAACAATATATCTCACAATGATAGTGTGACAATGGTTCCATCATTCTAATTATTTCAGGGTGGTTGGATGGGGAAAGGACGGGTGGTTGTAGACACGTTTCGGTTGTAGCCTGATAACATAGGGGGTTGTAGCCTCCTTCTGTTTGTAGCCATAGAATTGGGGAGTTGGAGCTTCCCTCAGGTTCCAGCTTGAGAAAATAGGGGGTTAGAGCCTCCTTCCAGTTGCAGCTAGAAAACAAAGGAAGTTGGTGCTTCCAATGAATGTAATTCTTAAATACATATAAAAAAAAACATTATGTGGTTTTCTCCCACTTTGGGTTTCCACGTAAAATCATTGGTGTACTGTGTATGTGTATGATTTCTCATTTGTTCATTATGTATTTACTCTGCAACTATTGGATGATAATGCTACATTGATATAACACTTGCATTTTGTGGTTAAAAAGGATTAGATTTCTTTGTTACTCATTCACGCCCCCTCTCAGTAATCCAACACTTATTGGATATGAAATATGAAAAAAATATGGGTTTTTCATTAGAGCAGAAAAACCTGATGATATTGTAGTCCTCCATTTCTTCCAGAATTCCTTTCCCTTTTAGAAAATTCGATGCTTCCAAGGAGAGTCTGGAAGTGTCTTCACCAAATACCAGTTTCTTGAAATTAGAAACAAAATCATTATACACTTCATAGAAATGGTGGTTGACCCTCTGCCTCCATAAAGCTCGATACCACATAGTCATGGGGTCCACATTTACTCTAACCCTCATGGAAAAATTTAAACCCTAAAAAGTATGGAAATATGTGATATCAGATAACAAATAAGATGACATTTAAAACTTCTTCGAAGTTTTGAAAATTTTCAATTGTGCAGTGATTTCATTTGAAATAATCTTTTCCTAGTATAAGATTGTGTTTTTGTGGACTATAAATGAAGTATATATAACACCAATCAAGGAATGGTTTTCGTAGAATATTCACCAGGAATTTGAGTATGTAACCAGGAAATTTATTTATAAGGATTCTTCAAAGAACTTACTTGAATTCTAGATATTTTGTTCTACCATTGATGTAGGGTAATGCAAATATTCTTGGAGAAGTTCAATTCCATCTTTTTTTCTCTTCAGAAAATTTCTAACTTCCTCCCCTTTGTAAGCCATGTTCGACTCTTGTAGTTTCAACGTCTCTTTGAATATCGAAGGCGCCAAAGAAATAGGAGAACTTCCCTGCAACACAATGACCCTTCTGTTTTGGAAAAACTTGTCGATGCACCTGGTGAGAATATCCTTGCATTCAAAGACTTCTAGAATGCAACCTGCAAGAACTATCTCTAAAGTCCACACCTTATTGTTTTATTTATCATGTATACTCGAATAATACCAGTATGATAAGGACCAATGATAATTCTAATCTTCTCTAGAGAAGAGGTTGAAGGTATCCACACAAAACTATTATTTTCTCATGACTAATTTCACGGAGCCGACCAACTTTTCTTGTATTATTACTTTGCATAGTAAAATGATTTTAGGTTATATTTTCTTTCAATGGAGGAATTTACTCAAAATAAAAGTGACTAACCTAGATATAAACATCATTGATTACCAGTCATTTCATAAATGAATTTAGTAGTTAAATCCATAAAGATAGTATTAAATGTAACATCAAGATATTTGAAGGAAGGGATAGGTAACGATGAAGAGTCTAAGTGAAAAATCAGAAAGGAAGGGCAGGTCCGAAAGTCCGAAATTCTGAATGGATGAAATGACTAAGTGTAGGGATATGTCGGGTGGACTGATGGATGAGTGGAAGTGTAACATGTAGGTTTGTGAGTCTGAAAGTATGAAAATATATGATGCAAAAATAAACTAATTGTTGGGCAGACTAATATAGAGGTAAAGAAAGGATAATATGAGTCTGAAAGTATGCAAGTTCGAAAGTCCACAAAACTGAAAATGAATAAGTGTGGTAATATTATTTCAATAAAGAAATGGAAAAAGAGGGGAATATAAGAGATTGGGAAAGGGAAAATATAGAAGGGGATAGAAAAGGTAATAAAAGAAACGGGAAAAATAGAAATAAATGGGAAGGATAAAATGGGTTCAACAACTGGATCCAGTTGTGGGATGATAACCCCCTACAGGTTATCAAGAATCCAGAATCTCATGAATAGATGTTTCATCCATTGGGAATTGGATTTGAGACAATGAGGATGTAGAAAATAAAATTAAAAAGTTTTGTACATAGAAAAGATAATTTTTTAGGCGAAGAAACTTTTCATATGTTGCCCATTGATAGGAAACATCAACATATTTCCCTTCATATATTTAAGCATGTATGAATTAAAACTAGAGTTTTCTCAATGAGGTAAAGACCAATTGAGAGTGCCTCAAATTTCATATGCATTGACAACTTTTCCTTTTCTTTGTTCCAAAGTAACACCAATTCACCCTTTTGAAATTTATTAAGTGTTTCACTTTGATCAATGTATTTTTTAACATTATGTTTCCTCTGTGATATTTTATTTTATGCAAGGAATCACTTTTTTTTTGTTCTAATTTCAATAATTGATTCAATCTCTTTTGCAAAGGGAGAGTATATTCAGTATCTTCCATGTTGACTGCATAATCCAAAGAATTCAATTCAATGCTTATTGGCATTTTTTCTTCCTTTCCATAAACCAACATATAAGAGACATCCCAGTGTTATCTTCAGAGTCATTATGATTTCCCATAAGGCATCTGCCAACTTCAAATGCCAATGTTTCAGATTTCGATCTATAGTTTTCTTTGGTATTTGAATCAACGTCTTATTTGTAGATTCAGTAAGGTCATTCCCTTGTGGATAATAATTCGATGATTTTCCCATCACAATGCCATATTCTCCGCAAATGTTTGTGAACTTTGATCCAATGAAAATTGAGTCATTGTCTATAATGCATTTCTCTAGAACACCAAATCTTTACAATATATTATCCTTGATAAATTTAATCAGTTCTTCAGAATCAACCTTTTTTAATGTCATTGCTTCCTACCATTTCCTGAAATAGTTTGTAGTAGTAAGAATATACATATCCCCTTCCTTGATTTTGGATTTATTGGCCCAATGACGTCTAGTCCCCATTGTATGAATGGTTGTTCTCTTGATATGAATTGAAAAATCCTTGCAGATCTCTTCATATTTCCTGGAATTATTGATATAGGATGCATTTTCACACCATTGCATATGAATCCTTGAAAATTGATGACCAATAATATATGGCTCTTGTTATTTTATGGGTTGTGGCAGTAGGTGAAAAATTTCCTCTACATATGCCTTCATGAAATTCTTGTATTAGTTCTTGAACTCTTTTTTCATCAACAAATATCAATAAAATGTGGTCATAGTTCCTTCTGAATAATATTTCAGCAATCAAGGCATATTGATTTGACTTCATCCTTTTTGGAGTCATGCTAATGGGAAATTGTCCAGATTTCAAATAAAATACAATATATTTGTACCACTCCGAACCGGATATAGGAGTTCTAATTGAAACCTAAATAACTCCATCCAGGGAATCACTATCCAAAATGATCTTACACAATCCTTTCCCTTTGACTGTTTTCAAAGGCTTGATTTCAATGTCATATTCTTGAATTTCTTCTAGCCAAGTTGTTCATTTCCCTTCTCTCAATTGTTGGTTCAAAAGAATATTCACTAGAGAGGATGGAACATATGTTATGACATGATAATTTAAAATGTAGGTCTGAAAGTGTGCTACTTATTTTACCAGAGACAAGGCTTGCTTCTCCAATTCTGAGTATCTTAATTCATAATCATGGAGGGTATTACTCATAAAGTTGATTGGTAAGTCTTCACCCTTAGCATTTCTTTCAGTAAGGACTGATGCTACAATGTTTTCTGTGGAAAATGATTACATAATAAAATATATTTGGAAATAAGGACAAATGAGCACCGATGTTGTAGTAATTTCCTTTTTAATGTTATTAAAGGCTTCCTGTGTATATGAAGTCCACTCAAAAATTTTACCTTTATTTAACAACACATTAATCGGTTTTACTATGATCTCATAATCAAGAACAAATCCTTGCACAAAACTTATCTTACCAAAAAATGTCAGTAATCCTTTTTCACATGATGGAGGATTGAGTTCATTGATAACCCTTACCCTTTCTGGGTCAATGTAAATTCCTTCTTTACATACAATATTCCCCAACAACTTGTCCTCAGTTACAATGAACAAACATTTCTTTGGATTCAAAGAAACCCCATACAATCTACATCTTTCAAACACTTTCCTCACATGATGAATATGCTCACTTCTTGTATTTGAATGGACAGATAGATCATCCTCGTAATCTTCCATGAATTTTCCTATAAAACCTTCAAATGCATGGTCCATAGCCCTTTGGAAAGTAGCTCCAACATTTTTCAAACCAAAAGACATCCGAGCATACGCATATGTCTCCCATGGCATTATGAAAGTCATTTTAGGCCCATCTTCCTCTGCGGTTAAAACTTGGTTGTATCTAGAAAATCCATCTAACATGGAAATACAAGAAGATCCAGTGACTTTTTGAAGGAGGAATTCCATATTAGGCAGAGGATAATTTTCTTTTACACTTGACTTGTTGAGATCTCTAAAATTCACACACATCTGAATCTCCCTGGTCTTCTTCCTCACAATCAATGGATTTTAAAGACAGTCAGAATGTCCGATGGGATATATTATTCTATATTTCTTCAATTTTTCCAATTCAATTTTCACCAACGGTTTTAATTTGGGATTCATTGTCCCTATTTTCTTCTTAAAGGGATTTTCTCCTTCTCTTAATGGGATAATATGTTGAAATATTCATTACTCCAAGAAAAAAAATCAAAAAATTCTTTGAAGAGCGAAATATATTGATCAAGTTCTTTAGATGTACATTCAACTCCCAAGTTTATGTACTTCAAGGAACTATCAGTCCCGATATTAAATTTCTTTGTCTCTTGCACTTTTCTAACTGATACTTCTTCAGTGAGAATCTTTGTATGATCGTCTCTTGTGAAAAGAGATTTAGAATGAACTTTTTTTTTTAGTATGGGAGAAATATTATTATCTTCATATTCGTTTTCATTTGCTAGGAAATCCTTTAAGTCTTCATAATTTTCAAACATTTGAATATAATATTGGTTATCTGGGACTAAAGGTCAAAAAAATATTTTTACTTGGAAAGATGTTTCACTCTGATTGTCTTATGGGTTTGACAATGAAGCATCCAATGCTAAAGAATATGCCTTCTTATTTTTATACCTTAGAATAAAATAAATATTGAAAGAATTAAAGGCCTCCATTAATTCATTCACTCTTTTGAAATATAATTTGAGCCTTTCTTTTTTAATATTATACTTCTAATTTACATGATTTATTACCAATTCAAAATCACCAGTCATAATCAAATGTTCAACCTTCATCTCCAATGCCAGGATCATTCCTTGAATTAAGGCCTCATATTTTTCTCCGTTGTTTGTACAAGGGAACTCAAGTATGATGGCATGTGGGTATATGATCTTCTCAGGACTTTTGAGTACAATCCCAACTCCACTCCCTGATCTTGAACAAGCTCCATCAAATGACATTCTCCAATAGCCAACAAAATAATTCTATTCATCCTTTATATCCTTTATTTTCTCCATATCAAGGATGGAATAGTTCCCAATACCAGCATATATATAATCTTCCATCAATTCGTTATCCTTCTTATTAAAATAAAATGGTCTCCTGGGTTCACGAGGAACCTTGATCATTGCTCCATCCTTTTCAGGTAACATCATAAAACTTCCACCATTCATTACATATCCAACGATCATGGAAGACCAGTCTCTTCTAAGGATGACATTGTATGGTGTAAGTAGGTCCACGACTACTATATTAAAAATTTCAATGATATCAGGAGCAACAGTAATCCAAGCATAAAAATATTTAATTTCTTCATAACATGGTACCTTCCTGGAATCAATTGCATAGATGCTTTCTCCTATTTGACAGTACTTGGTGTAGCTCATGCCAACTAATTCCATACCCACCAAGGTCATGATGTTTTTTGTTGCGCCCGAATATACCAGACAATTGTGGAGCACAACGCCATGATTTTCTATTGAAATATAGAAAGGTGGAACCTTGCCTCTTAATTTCATTATTGATGTATTCTAACTTTGTTTCCAGTTTTCAATTACTGCTTCAATTCTCTCGGCTGGCTCATCTAATAATTTTAAAATGTGTTCCATTTGTTGGGTAATTTTTACCACTTCTATGAAAGGAAGAGTAATTCTTAAATTTCTTAGATCATCAACAACATTATACATCATTCGAAGGGGGTTCAACATCATTTTTTGCTTTCTGATTTCTTATTTTTGTGCTGGTTGTTTTACTTTTATCATTCTCTTTTTCTTTATATTTTTAATTATCTTTTATAGAATTATCCTTATTATTATCCTTATTTACCTGTGCCCGGGTTTGGAAAACGTTTTCTTGCAAGATAGGATCTTATTCATATTCTTCAAATATATACATGGATGTCATGCATCCATCCATCTATACATATTCAAAAACTTCTTTTGGAAAAAAAATCATTTTCGGGTTTCACCATTTCTCCATTTTATGGCTCATCAAGTATTACAATGTTTTTGGTTGGTTTTCAGGGAACCCTTTGTCTTTGTTGATTGTCAACATTTTCAAAACTCGTTCTTTGTTCTAGGGCAGGGTTCCTTGTTTGTCCTGGGACCGACATCCTTGTATTAAGCACATAATTATCATTTCTTCTTAACCTTGTTATTTCATTTTTAATTTATCTAATGGTTTTGTTCATCTACACAATCTCGATGCTTTGTTTCATCTCCTAGGATGCAATAGGATCTGTCTTCACATCTGAGATAATTCCTTTAAAAAAACCTCCACCGACTACCTACTTTTCACGAAGTCGTGGATTTTTCTCTTCATTCTTTTTCAAACTTGATCCTCCTTGGTTAGTAATGTTCAAGTTATTCATCTTCCTTTTCACTCTTCCAAGAATAATGTCAGGGTCAACTCCTATTTCAATCACGATTTCCTCCATTTATGTAGATTTGGTCATTGCTTCATCCATAGTATCAATTTGGGAGGCTCTAATAACAAATTTCACATTTGGTGGCATGGAATTTTTATAACAACCAAGTATTATTGAATCATTAGGAATTTTATCTTCATGGATCTTGTTCAATGTTTTATTGAATATGAGATTAAAGTCTCTTATCCTCTCATTTTTCTTTAGACAAATTAGGGTGAAATTAGTGAGAAGAGTATGATACACGACTGGGGGAGCGAACATATTTAGGAACATAGATTCGAGATCATCAAATGAGCCAATTCGTCTAGTGGGAAATATTGTGTACCATTCATAAAATTGGCCCGATAAGGTTTGGAGAAACAACCTTACCATCACATAATCATGTTCAACAAGATGAGAATAAAAAACATGCAAAAACAAATCAATAAGTCTTTTGACATTGATTGTTCCATCCCCGGAAAATGTCTTCAAAGTGCCTTCAGGAAGAATAGGGATATCATGTTGTTCACCTCGCAGGTAAATGGGAGAATCTCTTATCCTTCTTATATTTCTATATATTTTCCTTTATGCATGTCTTCTTTCCTCCCGCCTTTCCTCTCATCTCTCTTCATGTCTTTCATCCTATATTTCTTCATGTTCTTCTTCGCGTCTTTCTTCTCTTTCATCCATTTTTGGAAGTTTCTCTTTTTCCTAAAGAGTATGTTTTTCAATTTATGAGGTGTGCAGTTTCTTTCTTTTGCCTCTATTTATTGGTCCTTTGTATTCATCCATCTTCAATTCCTTACTTTCTCTTGTGATGTTTGAGCTCGTCTCTCATTTATTCGGTCTTGCCTTTCATCTCTCCTTTGTCTTCGAAGAATATCTCTTTATTCTTCTTGAACTAGTGTTTCCCAAGACCTCTCTAATTCTTGTGTAGTTCCAACTATTTTCATTACAAGGTGTTGAGACCATTTCTCATTTCCTAGTTTCCCTCCCCTTTCATTTTTCACAACTTATTTTTTTTTCCTTTTCTTTTCCCTTTTCTATACTTACTCGAATTCCCCTTTTTCATTTCTCCCCTCTATTTTCCCTTCCTAGTTACTATTACTTAGTTTTTTTTTCAAAGCAGTGGGTTCGCAGACTCATGAATTTTCATTTTCATCGATACTCCCATATCATGAGTCTGACTGCCCATCGTATTATTATATACTTATTTGTTTCTCTAGTAGCGGGTTCCCGAGGTTCAACCTTTCATATTCAAAGTTCCACGATATCAATTTTGCACCCATAGATCTGCGATATACATTATGACCATTGGACTCACTGATATCCTAAGTATCTCATATCTCTTATATTGATTCCTACCAACCGCATTACAACACTTAGCCTCTTTTTGACCTTTTGCAACCATGACTTCACGAGTTCCGGGTTGGCGGGTTCACAAAAATTCCCAAATCCTAATCACTCTCGTCTGTCCCCACCATCCTCTTGTTTTTTCCAATATGAATTTAAGGATGGTTTAATGCTACTAAGTCATCATTCAGGTTCTGTAAATATCGTCATTAATAAGCGAAGGACTCGAGGATATTTCTCATTAAAACTGCATTAAAGAACAATTTGACGAATATTGTATTATTTTTATCTCTCTTAAGCGCCCATTGCAAATATTATTTGGATTAAAGGAACACTCTCATCAACTTATGGCCGTAGCATCTTGACAGTAGTTCTGCATTGATACTTTGAATATTTTTGGGCATGAGTACCATAACTTTCAGTGGTATTGAGCGTATTCTTACTATTCATCCCCATCTTCTTGGAAGGAAGTAATCTAGACGTCCAAAATCGCTCGTGCAGGTTGTGTCCCTGAGGTTTTTTACTACAAGGAACTGGTTGTGTGGTGCATTGAGAAATATATAGCAATTCAGTGGATTATTCAACTTCAATACCATTCTCCCATATCTCTTTTACCTCAAGTGTTCCATAAGATGTTGAAACTCCCTAAACCAACACTTACATTAAAAGGAGAGGATTGCAGGGATTTCCTTAAAAATCATGACAATGGCCTAAATCTCTTGCCCGAGTTCTTGGAGAATCCCATGTCCATCCCCAAAGAAATTACCAGATTGCAGGTCAACTCGTTCAAAAACCCCTTTTGGGAAATTGCTTGGTTATTCACGAGGGTGACATGCCAAGAAATCACCGCCATCATTTCTCGTATGATTTTTTATATATTATATTTTACTGTCAAAGAGAGGGACATTGTTGGCCCTTGACCAATTTTTGAGGATCCTTGGTCACATTTGACCTAATTTTGGGACTTCGACAAGCTGTCGAAGGCGAAGTGCAATTCGAAGCAGAGATCACAGGATCTCAACCCCTTTTTAGGGATTTTTGGGATTTGGGATGATGTAACAGGCATGGGGATGTTGGCCCATGGGTTTACCCATGTTTAGGCCCATTTTTAATGTATAAATAGAAATATAGGCAATGCAAGTAGGGGGTGACACAAGTGTGTGATGCTAAGTGCTAAGTGTTAGTGATAGTTGTACATGCTTTGTGCATACTGTATGAGACTTTCAAGGCTAAGTGAAAGAGACTGTAAGAGATTGAGAAGAATCTTAGTGTTGTAACCTAGCTTGGGGAAGGAGGATCTAGTGAAGTGCACAGATCTCCTGTCCTATGCAGAGAAGGGTTTTTGTGGCTCTATGCATGTAACTGTTTGATAGAAGATTATAGAAGAGGAGAAGAGTTAGTGGACGTAGCCCTAGGGTGGGGGTGAACCACGTATATCATGTGTTGTGATTTATATGTGATTTATGGTTGTTCCCTTATCTATGTGATTTCTATGTGCTTTATGGTTGTTCCCTAATCTATGTGATTTCTATGTGCTAAATGTTAGATCAGGTTGAATACTGTGATGCTCTGTAACTAGGGTTTTATCTGCGAAGTAGATACTGGTTAAATATTGATGAACTGTAACTGCTAAGAGCTTTGTTAAGGTATTACAATCACAGATCGGTGTCCCATCTAAGGTTGCAGACATTGGATTCCTACAAGCACCCCTGCCTCTACCTCAAGTGAGACTTCATCTGCTTCGTAGGTGTTGCCGAAAGGGCTGATAGTTAGGGTTTTGTTGGGGTGCTCTTAAGCATTGAACCCTGGGTCTACGCTTGTTCCAAAAAATGGTTCCGTTGTCAGGACCTGAAACTATGATTTCTAGGAGCTGAAGAATAGGGAGATATGTGCATAGATCTGGATCTGAAACTGTAATTGTTAGGAACTGAAGAAAAGAGAGTTATGTGCATAGATCCAGACCTAAAGCTATGATTGTTGGGAACTGAATAAAAGAGAGTTACGTGCGTAGATCTGGAACTGAAACTGTGATTGTTGAAGAAAATAAAGAAAGATCTGTGCGTAGATATGTTTCCCTAGTGTGTAGTATTCTACATGACTAGTGAAGCTCTGTGCCAAGAAGAGAAGTCGAATCTAAATAAAAGAGGTAAGATCATGAAGCCTTGTGCTTTGAAAAAGGTAAGAATAGTGAAAGTTTCTAGATCTGAAAGCTTTGTGCTCTATTGAAAGTAAGATAAGTGGAAAATTTTGTTTCAAAAGTATGGATCGAGGCATTTTTTATAAAGCTTGTCCTAGCCTGAAAAGTAGGGCACAAATAGATGAAATAAGGTTTGATATGAGTATATCTGATAAAAATAATGAAATATATGTTATTCCTATGCATATAAAGAATGTTTGGACTAACAAATGGATGCAGGACCCCAGAAAGAATTTTGTGTTGGTTAACTACCATGATCCTAGTGCACAATACAGGAAAGGTTAGGGATCATTTAGGAGGAAGTGAGGATTAACACTTTGTTACAGTTGTAGAAGACTGGGACATCTTGCTAAGGAATGCCCTGGTAGAAGACCTAGTTGTCTTTGTTGCAAAGTTATGGATCATGAAGTTTTAGGTTTCCCTAGAATGATTGATATGATTGAAAGAATGAATATGAGACAAGAAAACCATGAGAAAGGTCAAGAAACTGAAACCATGAAAAAATCCTGGAGAGAATTAGAGACTATATTACTGAAAATGAAAGAAACCTTGAATGATCACAGAAATATCAACTTGTTAGATATTTTCAAAGGAAAAGAATGCATAGAAGAAAGAATAGGAGACTTCGAAATTGACTGTATTATGGATGAAGAAACGAAGGTGAATATCATGACAAAAATAACTTGGGAAATTTTGGGAAAACCTACTATAATTCCTTCGTTAGGAGGAATAGGATTATTCAGAGGAAAGATGATAACCTTATGTGGAAGACTCACCCAGATATCTATGAGTGCTCATGGAAATTTGAAAGAGGAAGATTTCAATATTGTTAAATTTATTGAGAACAACGCCCCATTTGCTATATTACTAGGAAAACCTTGGATTGAAAAGGATCGGGCCAGAAGAAAAGAAGAGGAAGCCTTAGAGAAGAAGAAGCAAGAATTAAAAGATTTCATGACAAGAAGGATAGAGCACTTGATTGCAGAACATGAGAATAGATCGAAGCTGCTTAAGACCAGAAACTTGGATGTCGAAGTTGAAGAAACACAAGAAGACTCACAAAATACTGAAGCACCTACCGCAAATAGAGAAGGTATATTACCCTCCGACCCTATGGAAGCATCTCAGTTGTGCAAAGTTATTATGCCAAAAGGAAATAAGAATCATAATGGAAAGAGAGATACTAAGACAAAGATCACCAGGAAAAAGGCTAGAAAACTCAGTAAGAAGAGAGCAAAGTTACAAAAGGTCCCAGATGAAACTTCATAGAAGGAAGGTTTTCCAGACTGGAACTTTGTCGAGATATTAGAACAGTGCAACATGGAAATTCGTCATGGCAGAGAAATATGACAGTTGGAAGTATTATAACCATTAGACCGATGCCCCGAATGGTTAGAACAACCGTTATGACCAGAAATCTCGCCATCGGACCACTGGGACCGCGCCACAACGAATAGAACTGCATTGATGGAAAACTTCTTATCCATTGGAGAGATCCGTTACATCGTGTCTACTTAGTCCATCGATTGTTGCAATGAGAACACTTTTGTGAATTGTATCAAAGTTGACAAAAGAACTCATTGCTACCATGCTGCGTTTATTGAGATCGGCAATTGTTTTATTGCATTGAACATTTATTCATCGACCTATGTTTTTCGATCGAGAGCGTGCATGTTAGATGAGCTCAATGTTGTGGAGAAGTCAGTCAAGGAAGTTTTAATTGATATAATGGTTGAGAGAGTGATGTCCATAAGAATTCAAGATTCATCGATGCAAGGAGTGCAAGCCTCCTCATCAACTGCTCACAAATCCAGACCATCTCGAGTTGTAGCAGAGAAGAGAACCAAGCACCGAGATGACTTGGAAAGAATGAATTTAATCCCAACTATCTTTCCTGACTAAATCCCGCCTCTGGTTGATGCGGTGAGTCATGATAGTGTCCCGAGGGACTTTGATTACACCATGATTACTACGTACCTCCCGAAGGGGATACATGTAGTTAGAATGCAGCAAGATAAGATCACTATGTTGAATTTCATCGACTTCAACCTAGGGGAACACAAGAACTACAACATGCTCGCTCCTTACAAGTATCTGATCAGGATGAAGGGGAAGAACTCAAAAATAATCCCCCAGCAGTGGACTATGGACCTCGCGCAGTCCACCCTCTTAAATGTAATGAAGATACCACACTTTGGAAGGCACTAGGAGGTTAACGCGTGCGTTAAGCTCCTACTTTCATGCTTCTATGGTGGCTACCTATGGTTAGACTGACGTATCATAGTCGATCTGACACTAATCCATAGGATCACCAGATTGAGCATGCAATGACACAACCCACAGGACTTCTACCCAGGGAAGGATAGCGATCGCACGTTGGCACAGAAGATCAAAGACACATATGGTGATGTAGAAAAAGGAACACAAGGCTACAAGGTAGCTTCCATCTAGAATGGCGCAGTTCTCCTGGCCTATCGTCTAATTGTAGGAAAGATGGTGAGAAAGAATAGACCTATGCAGGTCACAGGGTTCGTTGTGGACCTTGTAGGGAAGTGCGTAGAAGGATAACAAATGAACTAGGCAAAGTACTTGGTCAACCAACTAGAATTGGACTGCTGCAAAGCTCGAGATTAGGGCTATGAGTTCCACTTTATCTGGCTCCTGATCCTCATCGTGTTTACTTCTTGGGAGAAGCTGGATGGTGCGACCTTCTCGGACATTGATTCGTTTGAGATGCTCGCTGCGAAGTTCACCACGCTCTAGTACTCGAGTGATATGGGAAAAGGGTGGAAGTCAAATGCAGTCTTTCATACGTACTATCTCCAATTGAAGAGGGCCATTGAAGTTGTCCCTCACATGAAACCAAACAACCTACATCATTTCCGACCCCTCATGAAGTTCTACTCAGATTAACACTTCATTTGTATCACCATGCGCACAAATGAGCATAAAGAAGAGCTTCAATCATACTACAATCTCACAGAGGAGGAACTCGAAGAGATAACCAAGGACCAGTCTATAGAGATCCTCATCCCCACTGACCCCACAGAAATGTCTGATCCTAAAATTGGCAGCCCCGAGACCACTCATGAAGCAAAGGATAGTCCTGGACCCAACAGAATAAATAACACTAAAGAAGTCCAAGACTTGACAAATCAATATCACCTATCCGAGGGGTGATGACGAAGCAGAAGAGACAAATGGAAAAGAATACCAACAGAAGTAGGGAAAAGTAACACCACCTAGGGATCCTGTTGATGAAGTTGATCCCTTGAATAAAAGGAAGGTTTCTCCCATGAAACCCACTTCCTGAAAGAAATCCAAATCCACCTTGACTAAGATGCATATTTTTCTCACTATAGATGAGTTTGACTTTATCATCGCAGCTATAGCAGATGCCTCACAGGACATCTTGCAGAAAAATGAAGCCAAGTAGGAGGATATGTACGACAAGATCAAGTTTGAACTTAAAGGGGTCCAGCAGGCCCTTCAATACATCCACGCAGTATCCACTATGCCCCCACCATCAGAAGAACCAGAGTTAGGAGATGAACCTTCCCAACTCCAGAGACTAGCTGATGCGACCAAATCTTGCCTTCGTCGTGCACAGGAAGAAACAGAACAGGCCACAGAGGCCCTAAACCAAGTGCAAAAAGTAGTCATAGAGCAAATCCGGGTTTCACAATAGGAGAAGGTTGATCTCTAGACTAGGTTTGAAGAGGAGAAATCATAGATCCAACAAGAGAAAGAGAATTTGCTCGTAGAGCAACTTAGAATCAAAGAAGCAGTTAGCATATCACTTTGCTCTGTGACGGGCTTAGAGCCAAAGGCAGAGGACCAAGTGGAGCAACAAGTAGCAAATCTCGCAGAAACTATCCAACAACTTCAACAAAGAATACCAAACTTAGATCTACGAACAGTGCCCAACACTCCGCAGGATGTGCGAGATCAAAGAGAAGCAACTACTCGAAGCGCAGTTGAGAGAATCAATGCCCTCGCCATGGAATGTAAACAACTAAGTGATATCAGTGCCTAGAATTATGAGAAACTCACTGAGGATCTTGAATTGAAGACACTGGAGTCACAACTCCAAGAGGCAAAGCAATAGGCATAAATAGTACAAGCGCAGTTGAAGCCCTATCAGCAGTCGAGAGGATGAAGCGATCCCAAGAATAGTGCACTCCTCAACAACAGGTCCACACCATTCAGAGAAAATTCATGGAAGTGACTCAAAGGCTCCAACCTATACAGGATGAGGCTTGCCAACTGTTCCCAGAGATTGAAGACCGACAAGCAGAACTAGAGAAAGTCTTTGTTGCAGTTGAACAATGCTTAGAGGGACCTGTCAACGAAGCAATTATCCAAGATTTCACTGAGCAGGAGGCCTTGGTGCAACAATAGGTCGAAGAAGCTTGAGCCAAGATTGAGGCTTTTGAAGAGGAGTTACCTAGACTAGAGTGACTCGGGACGAGTTACAAGTGAGTGTTGGGGGCTTGTTGGCCCTTGACCAATTTTTGAGGATCCTTGGTCACGTTTGACCTACTTTTGAGACTTCAACGGGATGTCGAAGGCAGATCACAAGTCGAAGCAGATATCGTGGGATCTCAACCCCTTTTTAGGGATTTTTGGGATTTGGGATGATGTAACGAGCATGGAGATGTCAGCCCATGGGTTTACCCATGTTTAGGCCCATTTTGTAATGTATAAATAGAAATCTAGGCGATGCAAGTAGGGGGTGACACAAGTGTGTGATGCTAAGTGCTAAGTGCTAGTGATAGTTGTACATGATTTGTGCATATTGTGTGAGACTTGCAAGGCTAAGTGCAAGAGACTGTAGGAGATTGAGAAGAGGCTTAGTGCTATAACCTATCTCAGGGAAGGAGGATCTAGCAAAATGCACAGATCTCATATCCTATGTGAAGTAGGGTTTTTGTGGCTCTTTGCATGTAACTGATTGACAGAAGATAATAGAAGAGTACAAGAGTTGGTGGGCGTAGCCCCAGGGTGGGGGTGAACCATGTATATCCTATGTTGTGATTGCTATGTTCTTTATGCTTGTTACATTATCTATGTGATTAAATTCTTAGTGCGTTGATATATGTTAAATGAATCTGATATGATAGCTTAGTGTTGAATAATGTGAATGAATTCTATATCTAACCAATGTGAATGTGCTTAGCTATTTATCTGATTTGTTTCTTTATGATAAGTGTTGCTAGATATTAGATCAGGTTGAATACTATGATGCTCTGTAATTATGGTTTTATCTATCAAGTGGATACTGGTTAAATATTGATGAACTATAACTGCTAAGAGCTTTGTTAAGGTTTTACAATCACATATCGGTGTCCTAGCTAAGGTTGCAGACACTGGAGTCCTGCAACCACCCCTACCTCTATCTCTGGTGAGAATTCATCTGCTTCACAGGTGTTTCCGAAAGGGCCAATAGTTAGGGTTTTGTTGGTGCACTCTTTAGCGTTGAACCCTGGGTCTGCCCCTATGCCAACAACCATTTTCGATTGTGGAAAAATTATTTCCATTGAACTCTCTTCCCAATTGTCACAGGACAAAAAAGATAAGAAATTATTTATGGCTTCTTATTTGTTGTTTGCAATAGCATATTGTTTTCAATTTCCTAAATTGTCTATCTGTAAGAGGGTGAACTTTGAATTTGACCTAGTTACCTTCTGGTACCAAGTGTTGTGGAGACACAAAGATTCTTTTCATTTCTATGAAGTTTTCAATGATTTTGTCTCGTTTTTTTAAGGATTTGTTTTTGGAAAAGATACCCCAGAATATCCAACCATGCAAGTAAATTCCTGGATAGAAAGGGGACGTTGGAGGAAATGGAAAATTACAATGTTATCATGATTTTCTTTTCTAAGGAAAATCTCTCCTTTCTTCCATGCCATATATCTGATAGAATGTTTATTAGAGAAGTCACAAGGCAATATAATTTATGGATGCACATTTTTCATGAGAAACAAAAAAAGAAATTCATACCCTTGCCTAGGAAAATTTGGGACTTTATATTAAGAAATATAAACAAAATCGATGAATTTGCAAACAACTTCCACAATCTGAATCTCAAATATGTTGAAAATATAAAAGGGTTTGACCCTAACCGATTTTTTGTGGAACATATGCTAGAAGTGGAAGTCAACAATTTATTATCCATACTGTTCTAAGTAAAGAAGAAGATAATAACTTAGGTGCTCTTACTCACAATGTTGGTGACTTGGAAACGGTACTCAGTACTAATGAAATTTACAAGAAGAAAGGAAAGGGTCCCAACAAGAAGAGTGCTCGGTCCCCAATGGTTACTCCTATGACTACAACATCTCGGAGCAATGCTTTAGTGGCCCACCCATCTAGAAAAGTGACCAAGCGTATTTTAGGAGGAGGAGGAGAAAAGAATCCCCCTCTGAGAAAAATTGGCAGCTCACACAAGCTTCCTCTAAGAAAAAGGAGGAAAAACGTCGTGCAAGAGGAAGAAGACTAGCACATAGAGTGTGGCATCAATAGATTCTCCCTTGAATATATGGAGCTCGAGGTATACATCAAGAAAATGTATCCCCCACTGGATCAGTTAGGGAACACAACCCACCAAAATCCATCTTTGGAAATCATTGAGAATGAGACCTTCAACGAAGAAGAGTCATATTCTTTTCAGAGTACTATCTTTGACAGGGAATCTAAGAAATTATCTATTGAGAAAAGTGATGTGAATAATAAGAAAGGAAAATCTCGTTCATAGGTTGACCTAATAGATATGTGGCCTTCCTAGATTTCTATAATTCATAGAGAAACTTACGATGCACTGGATGACTCCATTGTTGGTCTTGAAGCAGAAAACACGAAGTTAAAAGAAAGGATCAATGAAGTGGAAGACACCTTAATGCCTCTCCCACTTCTTTCCAGTCCTTTGACAATCGTTGGACCAACCATGCTTGCTGCTAAATTAAAAGTATCGTCAAGCTTACTTACATCATCCAGGAACTATGTGGAGAGAAATGTTAAGAAAAGAATGGAATTGATCATAGAGGCTTGGGAATTTTTAAAAACATGGATTCTTTTGGCTCGAGGGAGCATGCTTTCCATGAGTATTTGCAAGTTGACCTAAATAAT
Organism: Picea engelmannii; assembly: GCA_009831015.1. Taxonomy (NCBI): domain Eukaryota; kingdom Viridiplantae; phylum Streptophyta; class Pinopsida; order Pinales; family Pinaceae; genus Picea; species Picea engelmannii. The sequence goes on from ML785849.1 coordinate 350,342, forward strand.
GAAGAAGGTTTTTACCTTGATGTTGTAGTACCCTTTGGTATTAAAGTTTCCAACATGACAAAATTAAGAAGAGGAGAGGAGGATATTCCCTCTCCAAGTAGGATCAAATAGTTGAATGTATGCTGGAAAGAAAAGATAAAAAACTTGAATAGCATTGTTCAAAAGTGAAGCCAAGATATTTCAAGGAGGGAAGAACTATTCAAAAGTCTCATGAAGGTGGACCTAGCTGGAAGCACTAACGAAGTCCAATATCCCAAATTAATCCTCAAATCGTTGCTCCTAACAAAGCAACAATTTGATGAGAAAGTTGAGATCTTTAAAGGGTTTTCAGTTGAGAAGTTCTATGGTATACTTGAATATGATGAGGATGACATAGACAATTGGCTAGTGGACTACTCCGTGAAAAATCAGGACATTGAAGAAGCATTACATGGAAATTCCCTTGGTCTGAGAGACTTGGAGGGCGAGTTGTTCAACATCAAAATCGGGCATGAAATCAGCGTGGCATCAATGAAAAGTTATATTGAAAAATGGTGTAAAAAATCTATCGACAAATTGACCACCGAGGGGAAAGCAACAGTTGAGATGGTTCGTGTAACCGTTAATGAAGATATTAAAAGGACACCAACAAGCAAGTGAAGATACTGGAGACCATCATAGTAAGTTTATGATGATCACATCCTTCTTTATTTATCAAGTCCTTCATCTAGTTATTCCACCTCTTTCACTAGAAAGTTTTAACTGAAGATTGATAACTCAAGTTTTCTTCTTACCAGGTCTTTGTTGACAAGCGTTTATGACACACTATCAATGAGAAGGATAGATCTGGACTGGGGTTGTCTATTTAACCCAAGACGTTTGGTATGATCTAACCTGATGGGTTTTATGGCTTTGTTAGCCAACTAGGGTCCTAAAAACAACTAAAGGAAATAAACTAACTAAAGATACGATTCTAACAATTAACACATTAATTACAAATGTTCATCTAAGTGTGTTAATGTACAATGATTATATTTAGTTTACAAGGTTTGAATAAAACCTTGCGAAAGTAGTTGTTTGAGATAATGTAGCTAAACAAGATTAAGTATGAACAAAACTTATTATAATGCTCTAAATATCAAACTAATAAACACTAAATGAATATTATTGTAATGACATAATGAAAATAGAAAAATCTAATTAACGTCTAAATAATGAAAACACTATTCATTCATATATAATCAACTTAAAAAAAACAATACATTTACTAACCTCTATATGATCAACAATAATCAACTAAGCTCATCACTACGTGTTTGTGTGAGCTCCTCTTGTCCTGTGTTAAGTAGAAACCTATGACATAAACAATCATAATACTTCCTGAAGAAATTCAAGGAAGTGTTTCATATTCTGGAGCGAGTTTTATGATGACAGAAAGATAAATAGTTATATATCATGTAACCTTAAGGTATCCAATAACTGAGAATGAAATAATCAACCCTTCGTAATGGTGTTATCAACCATTTAGCATTAGACGTAAATTCAAAATGTTGAAATAGATGATCAATCAAAGGTATAAGCTAGACCAACAGATAATGAATAGCATAAAGAAAAGCAATGATATAAAATATTATGTGAAGAAAAGAATAAAGCTAATTCGACATTGATAACATTTCATATCATGAAAATACATGACAAGACAATGAAAAAACACTGCACAGTTTACACAGGTCTAAAGCCAACTAGCAAACTGCTTTCTCATATAATTTCAAAAAATATATGTCCATTCTATGGTCCAAAACAACATGCCTCTATCACTAGGAAACATAGCTATTTAAACATGTTTCCGATCTGTTACCTCCTATCATGCAATATAGAGGTAGATCCTTTAAAATAAGTTATCTACTAAAACAAAGTAACAAAAGATACTCATGTTGGAGCCTTTTAATAAAAAGTTATTTATATTAATAAACATTATTTTTCAAAATAGGAAATTACTAGTCCACTAAACGCTCAACCCATGACTCCTTTCCTTAATCATAGCACCACAATCTGTTGTTTACTTGAAATAATAAAACAAAATCAAAATTAAGATAACAATCCAAACAAATAATTAAAAAAACAAGCTACAGAATCTTTCGATTCTATAGCTATTCTAAAATAAAAATAAAATAAAAAATGAATCTAACTATTATTTCTCAAACAAAATCAAATCGTAAAAACAAAACAACTATTTACCAATTTAGAAATTTGACAAAGAGGCATCAGACATGTCTAACTTTATAACAACTATGAATTTGGAAGAATAACAATATCCCCTGATTTCCTGAAGAAGATTTTGTTGCAATTCAGATCTCTAATTTGCATCAATGTATGTTTAAGACACATTTACAAGTATGGGATGTATTTGTAGTATTTTTGAATCCATGTTGAACACTCATCAAAATATAAAGGTTCCAAATCTGGGAGGTTTTACTTGTAGTCTGAATCTGGGGTCTTTTCCCGTGCTATAACTTGAGCAAGACGCATCTGCAGGTATAGAACGCTGGTATAATACCTTTGTGCCCATGACTGGTAGCCATTACAATTCCCAGGACCTGAATATGTTTTAGGAAACTGATTTATTCTTATTGGAAGGTTTTTATTCCTCAGGGTAGACAGGCTTTCAAATCCACAAAAAGGAAAGGGGAAATAGAATTCCTTAAACGAAACATATTTTTCTAAGAAATTTCTATTCAAAAAATGAAGAATACCTCTGAAATAGGTTCGTTTCTAAAGAAACTTCTTGTGTAGAAGGTAAATGAACCCATATCAGAAATGGGTTTTTAACAGTTTTTCCAAATTTGTAACTGTTTGCTCAGAATTCATCTCAAAAAACCATGTCTCTATTATACAATTACGGCTTTGAACTATGCTATATAATCATGGATGTGTAAAACCTCAAGGCCAATCGGCTCTGCACTACTATAAGAGCCATATTTTCAAAGGTAAACCAGGAGGAAAAGAAAAAACAAAAACCACTTTGCAAAGTGACTGCCAAACAAAAAAATGAAAACTTACCACCTGAAGCAATGAATGCAAGCTTGTGCTAGCAGGACTAAGGAGTAATGTTTGAAGGTATTCATGTTCGTCCTATACCAGGACAATGAGACTGTGATATAACTAGAAAGGATAGGATTCATATTTCAAAATAAACCAAAGTTTTGTTTGTTGTGCGATCATGGATGTGACAATAAAAAATAATCAAGGAATAGAATGCCTAAGTCATAACCCCAAGGTGGATAACTCATGCGCTATGGTAAGGGATCAACCAATAATATGATAGGTTTACAATATTTAAAGGTTTATGAAAATATTAGATGCCCTTAGGTGTTATCCAATTTATAAAAAGGAAAGTCCACAAACTGTATGATGCCCTCAAATCAAAGATTGTTCTAATTTCATGCTTATAGTCATGAAATTGAACAAGAGAAATGATAGATAAAAATAAATGAACTCATACACACAACTAATAAAATGAATCTTTTCAAAACATATTAGGGTCCTAACACACACATAAGTATAACAATATATTCAGATCTAATAAAGGTCAATATTAATAAGGACTTGCAATAAAATAGATTAAGTCGAATGTAAGAAGAACTAATAGAATCTTCCACTTCTAGAATGATCTTCCTCTAGATGCTTCTTTTGATAGACATATTTAGTATAAATAGGAGTTGAGGGTATGAGAACCCTAGCTTGGATATTATTGTAATAGAGCTCTGCTCAAATAGAGGTTGCCCCCTTGGAGAGGCCCGTGAACATTTCTTTCAGAATCAAAGCGTTATTTCTGTTGTTATTCATATATTATTTCAGTGCTATTATGGTGATTATTCTGGTTATATTGTTGTTATTCTGCCATTTCTAGCATTTTATTTCTGTTCTGCATACTTTTTGTATCTGGTATATTACAAGTGGTACCAGAGCACTTTCCTCGGTAGAAAGTGTGGGTTAAATTTTTTTCAGGGTAGAGACGTATTCCAACATCTTTAAACCACAAAGATCTATCGTTACATCCATAAAACAACGGTTGAGGGATTCATACACGCAAGAAATACAAGTGGTACTTAAGCACACATTTGTTGGCCACCCTTGTAACCCATGTTGTTACCCCTTCGTGTGGTAGTGCATCAGACAACACCTATGTATGGATCGACCTAGATTACCTGAAGCCCTCTTTAGATAATTCGATCAGCCACCTGATTGCTATAGTTTCACCGAGAAAAACACTCAGGAAGATACTCTATAGTACCTAGGTAGTTGGGTAGTATGGCTAAGGGTACGATCTATCCTCTTTAGTTAGTGCCCTGATATATTGGGTCGAGTACTACTATTGGACCCTGCACATATATCAGAGAGCTATAACACAGGGACAACCCTTGTCTGTAGAATCCTTGAATACCTAACCCTTGGGGAAAGAAACATAAATAAATTAAAACATACAAGATCTATTACTGCGCAACTGTGTTTAGGTTTCCAAATCACTACACAGTTCTTCCTGGTTAAGAATTTGGGCATTTTATCACTGCAGTATTCTTAAGACTAGAGTATAACTACGCATGTGTAAAAAAAAAAAGTCTGGAAATTGTTTCACTAGTATTTGAGACCTATTCCATTGGCTTCATCTCTTCACTCATATCACATTCATACATATCATTTTTCAGCAAAAATTTTGACCCCACCTACTCCTTTTCGGTTCCCTCATCCTCATGGCCCATACCTGTAGCCAAGACTTGGAAGCTTGCTTCAATACCTTGCAATCTGGTCTCACCGAGACCCAACAAGAAGTGAAACACCTCAGTTCCAATGTTTTTGCCATCAATACAACCATACAATCCTCAATTGAGGTAATCAAACAAGACCTGACCAGCCAACTTGAATCTGTCTTTTCGTCACTCTGCACCAAGATTCATATCGCTACAGATAACCCTTCCTTTGACTCACCCCCACATATTGACGATGAACATTCCTCTCATTACCATAACTTTCAGAACCATCACTTTCAATGTGACCTACGCTTTCCATGGGTGGATGTGACCAAATTTGATGGCTCAGACCCCACTGGTTGGGAAACCCAAATGGAACATTATTTCTCTTTATACTGCATTAAATATGACTTGCCAAACTCCGGTATGGTGTTCTCCATCTAGATAAAGAACGTTGACAATGGTGGCAATGGAGAAAAACTTCCCATCAAGGGTATATTGCTTGGACACACTTTGTGGTAGAGATTTATGAACACTTTGACACTGACACCAACCATTTGGGTTGTTTTAAAAAGTTGAAACAATTAGGAACAATGGAAGACTTTAAAGCTGCCTTTGAGCACCTGGATTTTCGGATAGAGGGCATGTCTGATGCCTTTTTCTGAGAGTGTTTTATCAGTGGCCTCAAGGATGATATTCAGGCCGATGTCCTCATGGATCGGCCTCAGAGTTGGGTGGAGGATACTAAAAGAGATAAATAAGCACAACAGGTTGTATCTTCTCAAAACCAAAAACCCTCCTTTATCCCTCTCCCTAAACCAGTAAATCCCACTACTCCCTCTGCTCCACTAAAGATCCAAAAATTGACCAGGGATGAAATGGTTGAATGCCAACTCAAAGGCCTTTGTTATAATTGTGATGACAAATATTTCCCGGGCCACAAGTGTAAGGAACAAAAGATTTTTATGGCCATCCTCGAGGATATTTCGTAAGAGGATGTAGAAAATCCCCTTGTGTCTGACTCACCTGATTCCACTGACATAAACCCTCCCTAAGTAGAACTAGTCATTTCCCTCAATGCTCTCACTGGCTTCTCCGCTCCCCAAACCCTCAAGCTAATCGGTAACATCAAGCATCAGAAGGTCATCATTCTGGTTGATAGTGGCAGCACCCATAATTTTATTCATCGCCGCATTGCCCAAGAAACTCATTGCTACATCCATGCCGTCAATAATTTCCAAATCATGATTTCCAATGGCGGTTCCATGAAATGTGGAGGGCATTGTGAAAATGTGTGTCTACAAATTGGTGATGACCACCTCAAATCCCATATGTTTTCTATCGACATGGGAGGTTGTGACATTGTGTTGGGTGCAAACTAGCTAAGGACTTTGGGTCCCATTCTCATGGATTTTAAGGACTTAACCATGCAATTCAACCAGGAGGGCCACCAATATAAGTTCTAAGGCATCACCGTTGGTTCACCTGATATCATTAGTTCCCATTGCATGGAAAAGTTGCTCAAAAAATGTCATTGTGGTGTTATCGCCCAACTCCATGCCATACAAGCAACAGAGACACCCTCGGTGTTGCAAGACCTCCAAGCCATCCTTTCTAAATATCAATTGGTATTTTCCACTCCCCAAGGACTCCCTCCTTCCCCTGGTGTCCATGATCATTCCATTCCCCTTGTACCTGAAATCCTTCCTCCCAATATCCATCCATATCGTCACCCCTTTTCCCAAAAAAATGAAATTGCGAAAATGGTCCAGGAACTCCTTAATGCAGGTGTTATCCGCCCTAGTACGAGCCCCTACTCTTCTCTTGTGGTCATGGTCCTGAAGAAAGAAGGTTATTGGAAAATGTGTCCTGACTTCAGTGCCCTCAAAAAACTTACCATTAAATACAAATTTCCCATTCCTGTCATTGATGACCTCCTGGATGAATTGAGTGGCGCCCAATTATTTACTAAACTTGATCTTCATTCGGGCTACCACCAGATACGTATGAAAGAGGCATACATTCCCAAGACTTCCTTTAGAACTCATGAGGGCCACTATGAGTTTTCGGTCATGCCCTTTGGCTTGTGTAATGCCCCCTCCACCTTCCAAAGCCTCATGAATCATGTCTTCCGTCCTTTTCTCCACCATTTTGTCTTAGTTTTCTTTGATGATACCCTCATCTATAGAAAAACCTGGACATACCATATTTCTCATGTGGATCGAGTTCTCCATCTACTCTCTCAGCTCCAACGTTTCCTGAAACAGTCTAAATTTGCTTTTGGCGCCCCAAAAGTAGGACACTTGGGTCATTTGGTTGGCAAGGATGGCGTCAGGGTGGATCCTAAAAAGATTGAAGCTATGCAAGACTGGCCTCACACAAAGACTCTCAGGAGCTTGCATGGATTTATAGGCTTAATAGGGTATTATCGCAAGTTTGTTAAGAATTATGGAAATATTGCAACACCTCTCACTGCTCTCCTAAAAAAGAACTCTTTTACTTGGACTCTAGCCACTGCTCAATATTTTCACACCTTGAAGATGGCCATGTGAACCACTCAAATCCTGGCTCTTCTTGATTTCACAAAGACCTTTGTGTTGAAATGTGATGCATTAGGGAAAGTAATTGGTGTTGTCCTTATGCAAGAGGGTCAAACTTTGGCCTTTACCAAAAAGCAACTATCTGAAAGAAATATGGGAAAATCCATCTATGAAAAGGAAATGTTTGTTATTCTGCATGTTGTTGATCTGTGATGCCCTTATCTATTGGGGAAACGTTTCCAAATTAAGACAAGCCATCAAAGCCTCAAGTATTTTCTGTAAAAATGCATTTCCTCTACGGAGCAACAAAAATGGGTGACTAAGCTCTTTGGATAAGATTATGAGATCATTTACAAGAAAGGCAAAGACAATGTGGTTACGGATGAACTTTCCCGAAAATATGAAGATGAAGGATCCATTTTTTCTCTTTCCTTCATTGTACCATATTGGCTCCAAGTCGTTCGCCAGGAATGGATACAAGATCCCAAAAGCTCGCATTTGATCCAACAAATGTAGTCCAATGCTCTAGCTTCCCCAAGGTACTCTTGGCTCCATGATGAGCTTCGATACAAAGGTCATTTTTATTTAATTAAACAATCAAATATTAAATCCATGGTACTTTCTAAGCTTCATGCTACACCCACAGCGGGGCACTCTGGGTTCACCAAAACCTATGACGGGATCAAACGTTCCTTTTTCTGGGATGGTATGAAACAGGAAATTCGTAATTTTTTCGTTGAATGTGATGTGTGTCAACACAACAAGGGAGAAACAATCAAATCTTCGGGCACATTACAACTGCTCCTGATTCCACCTACTATTTGGAAGGATATCTCTATGGATTTTATTACCGGCTTACCCAAATTGGGAAATAAATCATTCATCGTGGTGGTTGTTGATCGCCTTTCCAAGTATGCTCATTTCTGCGCTCTTCAACAACCATTTACAGCATCCATGGTGGCTCAAAGTTTCATGGATCAGGTCTTCAAGCTTCATGGAATGCCGCACTCTATTGTTTCTAATCGTGACCCAACTTTCACAAGCAATTTTTGGCAAGAACTGTTCAAGCTACAAGGCACCCAATTGCATCTTAGCTCATCTTATCATCCCCAGACTGATGGTCAAACAGAATTTGTAAACAAGTGTTTGGAAACATATTTTAGGTGATTTTCCTCAAAAAAAAAAAATCAGTGGGCTTAATGGTTACCCCTAGCTAAATTGTGGTACAACACTTCATACCATACAACTACACGCATGACTCCTTTTGAAGTGATATATGGACAGAAGCCACCTTCAGTTCTCTCATACTTATCTGGTGTCTCGAAGGTCCAGGAAGTTGACCAAACACTTACAGTTCAAGAGGCTATTCTCCGTACTCTCAAAGAGAATTTGGTCATGGCACAGAATCGCATGAAGCAACAAGCAGATCAAGGTCACTTTGAACTTCAATTTGCAGAAGGGGATAAGGTGTTTCTTCGACTGCAACCTTACAAGAAAACTTCCCTCAAGGCCGAGCATTGTCAGAAGCTAGCGCCCAAATTTTATGGTCCTTATACCGTTCTCAAGAGTGTGGGACAAGTAGACTATCAGTTATCTTTGCCCAGTCATTCGAAGCTACATCATGTTTTTCATGTTTCATGCTTAAAGAAGGTGATTGGAACTAAGTTCCAAATTCAAACCAACCTTCCCGAGTTAGCCGAAGAAGGATCCATTTGGCTACAACCACAAGAAGTTTTGGACCAACGTGAGAATCACCTGCGTCAGAGAACCATCAAGGAAGTGTTAGTCTAGTGGAAAGATACAATTCCAACAGATGCCACTTAGGAACCAGCTACCATTCTGCAACAATTTCCACATCTCAACCCTTGAGGACAAGGTTGTTTTTAAGGGGGAGGACATGTTAGGGTCCTAACCCGCACATAGGTAGAACAATATATTCAAATGTAATAAAGGTCAATATTAATAAGGGCTTGCAGTAAAATAGATTAAGTTGAATGTAAGAAGACCTAATAGAAGCTTACACTTCTAGAAGGATCTTCCTCTAGATGCTTCTTTTGATAGACATAATTAGTATAAATAGGAGTCGAGGGTATGAGAACCCTAGCTTGGATATTATTGTAATAGATCTCTTCTCAACTGGAGGTTTCCCTCTCACAAAGGCCCATGAACATTACTTTTAGAATCAAAGTGTTATTTCTGTTGTTATTCTTATATCATTTCAGTGCTATTGTGGTGATTGTTCTGGTTATATTGTTGTTATTTTGTCATTGCTAGCATTTTATTTCTATTCTGCATACTTTTTATATATGGTATATTACAAAACCAAATGATGATAGAAACCTTTGCAAGGAGAAGGAGGCAACTACAAAACAAATTATCCCATTAAGACGACATTTTACAATGATAAAATCGACATAAATATCTGCCTGCCAATAGTCTTGTTATTCTTTTAACACCCACCATCTTCCTTCTACAAGATTAATTATTTTGTATATTTTCTTAATGGTCCACGGGATCCCAATCTCGGTCTTTAAGACAAACACATTTTAAATTTCAAAGAATATGTAATAGACTATATATTTTTAGAAATTTCAAGATATCTACTTCGGGGAAAATATTGACTATACTTTGTAACCCAGAGTTTTGAATACAAAGTATTTGAGGTTGATCTATCATTATCTTTATTTGAGTTTCCCATGTTCACTCTGTTAAAGTTATCTTATGCATGCAGACCATATTCTTTTTATTTTTATGTGATCAGAAATATTTAGTCAAACTATGATGGATGTGAGGAAATTTTTCTTATTTACTTTAAATGTGTGAATGTGCTCGGTTCCCGGTCCTTTCTCAGGAAATTTCTTTAAAAAAAAAAAAAAAAAAAATCATTTTATCTTCTTGCAATATTTATATTTCTTTGAATTACTACGATGAAATTAAGCCAAGTCCCACATTCTGAATATATAGAATTCCCAAGAAAAACTAAAGAGGAGTACCACCTCTATAAAAATGCAGGGGGATTTACATCCTCATGAGGTTTTTGTTTCAGTCCTAATGGATTCAAGCATCAAATTTTTTTGCGACTCCACTGTGGAATGAAATGAAATTTGGAACATGGTCTAGTATTTTTAAAAAATATATGGCTTTGCCCTAAGTTTCTAATCCCCACTTAGAAATTTGATTGAACAATCAACGAAGCATCTTACATCAGTTATATAATCTGGTAATAAAAACATTTGAGACCTGAGACGAGTTAGAAAGGTCTTGGAAGATCTTAGTCCAATAAGAAGAATGATAAATCCTCCGGATACAGAGGAGAGACAAGTGACAAGACCAAAGAAACCAATGGTTAGCTAGAGCAGCACAAGAACAAGGTCAAGATTGAAGTTGGACATATACAAGGGACCCATTACCATAAGTAAAAGAAAGAAACTATTTATTCTTAGAAGTAAAAAGCATATTCCTATAATCTCTCTAGATATGGCAGAAAGAAATGAACAATCTCGAGATGAGCATCAAGAGGAGAGACAAGGAGGTGGAAGAGATGTTGCAAGTGTTGATACTAAGAGGGGGGTGAATCAGTATCAAGTACAATTTAAAACCTTTTTCAAATTATACTTAAACCATTCAACTATATCCAATGAGCAATGAACAATAGTATAAGAGTTACACCAATACACCACAATACACCATGCACAATATATGAGAAATAATCAATAGTTATTGATCAAGGGAAGTAATGAATTCCAAAGGTAGCTATAGCTTCCAAATGTAAAGGGAGGGATAAGCCTCCAAGAGGAAGATACTGTTGGAAATACTAAAACAACTGAGAGGGGGGGGTGAATCAGTTGTTTATAAGCTTAAACAATTTTATACCTTCTTAACAATTATTAATATTTCTCCATGTGTCATCAAGCAACATACAACATATGGACAGTAAGAGTAAAGATCATCAGTCACACATAAAATACACATAGAGACAGATTTTCACGAGGAAACCCATAAAGGGAGAAAACCTCTTCTTCTTTGAAATGATAGGCAGTCTTTTTCAGTTCTGTACATCATTTACAATTGAGCACCAACTCAATGTGAGGCTGCTACCTCTGTTTTACAAGCTGCAACTTGTTTGAGAGCTCCAACTCTCTGGTTTCTCTAGCACCCACTAGAAGGAAGCACCAACTCCCTGAGTATTCCAGAAACAACCGGATGGAAGCACCAACTTCCTAAATGTTCCAGCACCAACTTCCAGTTACACAGGCTCCAACCTGCATAACAGAGAACACCTGTTCTCCCTAGCACCTCCCTGCCACCCTGGTTTCTCTAGCTACAACCAGATGGAAGCTACAACTCCCTGTGTTCAAGCACCCACTTGAACCTCTGAGGACAACAGTCCTCCCGAGCACCTCGCAACCACCCTCAAATATTAATGGTTAAATACAAATTCAACTTTACAGATAAATCAGTTCTTACCAGTCTTTCTTGGTTCTGTAAATCTGGTCTTCTGTTCACTGTTCTGCAATTTTCTCTTCTTCAACAGGTTTGGTTTGCATCATATTCTTTTGTCATTCAGCTCTTCTTCTGCTCTGCTTGTCATTAAATTTCATGTTCAACATCTTCTCCTTTCTCCTTTCTAACTGTTTCGTTCTTTTTCCATTCCAAACAGCCAACTCAATTCAGTCTCTCTCGTTTTCTTTTCTACACCATTACTTAACGATTCCACTTCCCCTTCCAATGGGAAATCCGAGGACATCTGTCTTGGCAACTGAAACGCTAACTAATTCGTCATCATAAGTCCGTTTCACTTAACAGATTCATAACTGAAGCGTTAATGTGTGAGGAACAACAGCAACCCTCCGATCAATGCTTGATCCAACGGTTCATATCCCATCGGGATTTCACTCATCGCGAATTCGGCATCCTCATTGTCGATGTGCACATGTACTCGGAACCCCCGATTCTCCAATTCCCGATATGCTCCTTTCCCGAGCTTTAGCCCCTTCCAGCTACACAATGGTCCATGTGACCATCTATCATGTGACTGTCACTATACCTCTCGTCAGGGTTTCGGGGTTTCGCACTTCCTGATGTCGAGATTTTCTCACCTCTCCAATCCCCAATTACTGATGTGCCCCTTTCCACGCGCTAGCCCTGCTGGCTATAGGCCTTGGCCCCATAAGACCGTCAACAAATGACCTCGGTCAAACCTCTCATCGGGGTTTCGGCGTTTTCGATGTCACTATGCACATGCCTCCGGGATTCCCGATCCCCGATTTCCCGATGACGGAGATCAACGGTCCAGATCTCATTCTTAATCCAACGGCTATGATTACATCACAAAATCGCATATCGCGATTTCGGATTTTCTGTTGCAGTGTGTTCTTGACATATCAAAGTCCCGATTGTCGATGCCTTTGCTGACGTCACACGTGATTTGGCACGTGTTAGATCCTGCCACGTGTCACTCTGATTCATGAATTGTATGTGCCTGAAGTGTTAGATCTTCCTGACACCTGTCATTATCTGGTTGTGCCACGTGTCCCTAGCTGACGTGGACT
>ML785849.1:367907-384175 GCA_009831015.1 Picea engelmannii
TAATAAAACTTTACATTAAATCATCACCATCAACCAATCATCACATAGAACCTGATAATGCTTCTTGAGACTTCTTCAATTTCTGCAATTCTTCAATTCTTGGAGTACTCTGATCCTGTAGATAATATTACTCAATGTATTCTATGAAACTCCTCCAATTTTCACTCCTTGAATCCTCCCCCAAAAGAGGTTATAGAAAAAATGGTAGACTTTATTCAATTCTGGTCTATTCAGGAGAGTGAACTTGCACAGAATGCCCCGTGCTCAATAATTAACATCTGATTCTGAAACTCTCACACAAGAAACTAAAGTTCGTAATATTTCCAATGAAATTTGTCCCACTTAATTTGGATTCTCTATGAATAAATTATGACTGGTTTACCCAGAACACCTGTTTATTGACTAGCTTCAGGACTGGTCACAAACCCTGTCTTCCACAGAGTGTATCTCCATAATTATAGAGAATCAAGAGATGAAATTTTTACCAGAGGTACCTTGATATGTCTTCTCAATACCATAGATATTTCACCATATGAATCGTTCTATAAAAAAAGTTATAGCAAAAATGGTAAGATGACCTGAAAATAACATACCTTAGAACACATCACCAAAAGACTTCATCCTCCCTTGAAATCCGACCTTATTTTCTTCTTATTTCCTTTGAAATCCGACTTTTATCAAATGAATGTATAATGATGTTTATTTATACCATTTATTTCACTTCCTTTTAACATTAGGGTCGACCTGACACTTTCTTATTTTTTATTTCTTTTCTTTAATTATCTTCAGGGCCTACATGTACTTCCTTCTTCAATTCACTTTGTCATCTTCAAAAATTCATTTCTCCTCAACCATGAGGATCCACATGACATGCCACATACCACCGGAAAAAACATGATGTATACTATCCATCCATGGGTGTTGTATCTGCATGTGCATTTTCCTTCATGTCCAAATACCTTCATTAATCTTGTGGTCCAAAACCCATGACTAGGGTTGAAATCAATGACAACAACCAATCTTCCAACAAAAAGAAATCAAGAAAACTTAAGGTTTGAAAATAGACAAAGAATAAGAGATTCTTCTTTGAGTATTCTAGGTGAGCAACACGATCTCCCTATTCTCCCTATGGGCACCCTAAAGGAATTTTCTAGAGACGGAGCAATCGATGCAAAGAGGCATCTGCAGTTGTTTCTTGATGTTTGTGATTTTCACCATGTTGAGTATGATGATGTCATGGTAAGGTTATTTCTACAAACCTTATCAAGAAGAGTGTATAATTGGTATATGATATTGACCAGTAGATAAATTCACTCTTTTAATGACCTCGAAGCCATGTTCCTGACTATGTTCACCCCTCCAATTGCTTATCATACCCTTCTCACCAATTTCATGTAGGTTGGTTTGAGGAATAATGAAAGGATACGAGATTTTAATCTCAAGTTCAATGAGTAAGATTCCAAAAGATAAAATATTGAATGACCCAATCATTCTTTGTTGTTATAAGAATGAAATTCCCATGAATGTGAAATATGTTATTAGAACATCCCAAATGGATACCTTGGAGGAGGAAATGAATAAAGTCACTGAGATAGAAGAAATTATGATTGAAACGGGTGTCGACCCCAACATTATACTATGAAAAGTACAAAGGAAGCTAGGAGGATTAAGTATTGATAATCAAGGAGCCTCCAATTCAAGAAAGAACGAATAATTCAAGCCATGACCGAATAAAAACCAAACAATAGGAATATTTTTCAAGGGAACCATACCATATGTAAAGGTAGACCTCGTGGCGCTATAAGAAACTAAGCAAAGAATTGAAATTGCACAGATGAATAGAACTATCAATCAAATGCAGAATGAGATAACCAAACTAAGAAGGGGATATAATTATGTGGAAAATCCAAGAATTCTAGTCCCAAAGAAAAGAAGGAACCCTCCCCAAGAAAATAGAGTGAGGTTTGATAACACAGATAATCCGTAAAGACCAAGGGTTCCCAGGTAGCCTACTCCCAATGCAATTGTTCTGGATGATGTGTATGATGAGAAAATAGTCGAGAAAGAAAATTATTATTCACCTAATGAAAGTTATGAAACAATACAGATGGACAGATGCAAGAATTGCATGTATGTATTTGAAGAAGGCGATAACAATGCCAACTCACAAAAAAATGTCGCCTAGACAAGAGGATTTGTAAATAGATCCAAGAATAATAATGACTCTGAAAAAGAAAACTAAAAAGATAAAGAAAAAACAAATGAGAAAGTGACAAATATCATTGGAAGTAAAAGGAAACACATGGCATCAAACTCCACTCAGATGAAATATAATGTCATAGAGGACTTAAGTAAATTAAGGATAACTCTTCCCTTTACAAAAGTGGTGAAGATTCCCCAAGAAAGAGAAAAAAAATTGAAATTGTTGGAAGATCCATCTAAAAGAGAAGAAGTTATTTCCAATCCAAAACAAATACAAAGGTAGTCAACTGCCAAGCTGAGAGGTAAAATTCCTCCCTTTTACATTTCAATTGAAAATCATGGTGTTGCATTGCATAATTGTTTAGTTGACACTGGCGCAACAAATAATATCATGCCACTAGCGGTCATGGAGTAATTGGGCATGAGTTGCACCAAGTATTATGAAAATGTTGAAAGTATATGTGCAATTGATTCTAGAAAAGTGCCAGCTTATGGAGAAATCAAGTAATTTTATGCTTGGAACATGGAAGCCCCCCATATTATTAGAGTTTTCAATTTGATTGTGGTAAACCTTCCTCCGGCATATGGATTTGTATTGGGAATATATTGGACATCCATGATCGGGGGATATATAATGAATGATATAAGTTTCATGATGTTGTCAGGAAAAGAAGGAGAAATGATTAAGGTGCCTCATGAACCTAGGAAACCCTTCTCTTTCAAGAAGAAGGAAAATGAATTAATGGAAGATTATAAAGACGTTGTGATTGGAAACTATGCCATCCAAGACATGGAACATAATGAAATCCTAGATAAATTTCAAGATACAGAGAAGAAAGAATGTTTGTTTGAACAATATTATAGGATGTCATTCGATGGAGCTTGTTTAAACTCCGGGAGCAAAGTTGGAATTGTCCTTATAACCCCAAATAAGATTGTACATCCACATGCTATTAGGCTGGAATTTTCATTTACTAATAATGAGGAAAAATATGAAGGCTTGATTTAACAGATGATCCTTGCACAAAAAATAAAAGTAGAACATCTAATTGTGACTGGCGACTTAGAGTTGGTGATTAATCAGGTCACCTAGAGGTATAAAATCAAGAAGGAAAGACTTAAGTTATATTTCAAAAGAGTTAACGAATTTATGGAATATTTTAGTTCCTTCAATATTTCTTTCATTCCAAGGGACAAGAATCACAAGGAAGATTCATTGGCCTTGGCGGCCTCATTATCGAACCAAACGACATACAAAGTAAAATGTCTTTTCAAGTAGAAAGAGAATTTCGTCCTATTGTGACTGATAACATGGAATATTTACAAGAGTTTCAGAATGATGAACATCTAGAAAAAAAATTGAACGATGATGAGGATGAATATGATCACATGTCTGATGTCCCTAAATATTGTATACAATCTAAGTCTCTTTTCACGAAATATGATCATGCTAAGAATCTCCTAGAAGAAGTTTCAATTCGAAAAGCGCAAGAAACAAGAAAGGTCAATATTGGAACTGCCAGTTCCCCGAAATATGTCAACTTGGGAGTTGATTGTACCATTAAAGAAGTTGACCAATATGTTGCATTGTTTAAAGAGTACATTGATTTGTTTGCATGGACCTATGATGATTTGAAAGCTTATGATAAATTATATTCCAGCACATCATTCCTTTGAGGGAAGAATCAAAGCCTGTAAAGAAAAAAATAAGGATGATGAACCCCAAACTGAAACCTCTGGTAAAGATTGAACTGGATAAATTAAAAAGGGTCAGAATAATGTATCCCATAATACATTCTGTTTGGCTTTCAAATCATGTGATTGTAAGAAAAAAGATTGGGGAAATCCGGATGTGTATAGATTTCAGAGATCTTAACAAAGAAAGAATAAAGGATAAATTTATTTTTCCTAATATGGAGTTCCTTCTCTAGAAAGCCACTGGATCGTCTTGTATGTCCATGTTGGATGGTTTTTTAGGATATAACCAAGTCTTGGTCATTGAGGAAGACAGAGCAAAGAAAACATTCATAACACCTTGGGAGACATATGCATATGCTAGAATTCCCTTTGGCTTGAAGAATGTTGGATCCACATTCCAGAGGGCCATGGATCATGTAGTTAATGGGTTTATAGGAAAATTTATGGTAGACTATCAATATGACTTGACAATGCATTCAAAAGCAAGGGGTGATCATATCCATCATTTGAGATTTTTTTTTGAAAGATGTAGATTATTTGGTGTCTCTCTAAATCCAAAGAAATGCTTATTCATTGTAACTCAAGGCAAGCTATTGGGTCATATTATGTGCAAGTAAATGACTTATATAGATCCAGAAAGAGTTAAATAAATAAATGAACTTAACCCCCTGACATCCAAGAAGGGAGTTCAATCATTTTTTAGCAAGATCAATTTTGTGAGAAGGTTTGTTCCTAACTATGAAAGTATTGTGAAGCCGATCAATTTGTTATTAAAAAGGAGAAGAGGCTTGAATGGATAGTGGATAATCAAGAATCTTTCAATAATATCAAAGGAGAAATCACCACGGTTCCAGTCCTCATTATTCCAAATTTTCAAAGGGATTTCATTGTCTATTCATTCGCTATAGAAACAATTGTTGCATCTCTTATTACTTAGAATAATACCAAAGGTGAATAACTCCGAATCAATTTCATGAGAAAAACCCTACATGACTATGAATTGATGTATTCAAAACTAGAAAAACAAGCCTTGGCCCTTGTGAAAGATGTGGTGCACTTTTGAACGTACATACTAAACTCTCATGTTATTTCTTATGTCCTATCATCACCAGTGAACATGCTTATGAATCAACAATTGAGAGAAGGAAAAGGGGCTAACTGGCTAGAAAAGATACAAGAATATGATATTGAAATTAAACCTTTAAAGGTTGTCAAAGGACGAGGTTTATGAAAAATCATCACGAATAGTGATTATGTCGATGGAATGATTTCAATTTTAGTAGGAGAACCATTGGTTGATTCAGAATGGTACATCCATTGTATTCTACTTGAGATTTGAGCAGTTTCTTGACACCATGAACCCTAAGGAGTGAAGAACATTGAAGATGAAGGAAAATAAATATGTGTTGGTTGCTAATATACTAGTCAGGAGGAATTATGATGGTATAATACTGATATGTGTTGATGAAAACCTATCCCAAGAACTAATGAGATAATTCCATGAAGGAATATGTGGTGGGCGCTTTGCACCTACTACAACCACCCACAAGATAATAAGAGTTGGATTCTATTGGCCATGAATATTTAGAGATTCATATGCTACAATAAGGAAGTGTGTATCATGCCAACAAGTTTTAAGGAAAATGAAGAGATCTGTGATGCCTTTACATCCCATAATTGTAGAAAAACCATTCTCCCAATGGGGACTTGATGTTGTCAGGACAATTAATCCGAAGTCAAGCAAGGGACATATGTACATCCTCACCGCTACAAATTATTTCACAAAATGGCAAGAAGTAGTGGCACTAAAGAAAGTTGAATCTAAAGAGTTAATTAAGTTCAACAAAGATAATATTATGTCAATATTTGGTGTCCCATATAAATTTATCACTGATAATGGTTCGATTTTCATTGGGTCGAAGTTTACAGAGTTTTGTGGACAATATGGAATTATCATGGGTCAATCGTCGAATTATTATCCATGAGGAAATGGTCTTGCAGAATCCATAAATAAAACACTTGTTCATATACTAAATAAAACTATTCACAAGGACCAAAGAAATTGGCATCTAAAGTTGGCAGATGCGTTGTGGGAAAGAAGAACGACTCCAAAGGACAACACCGAGATGTCCTCATATACATTGGTTTATGGGAAATAATAAAAAATACCAATTATCCTCGAACTCAATGCCTTGAATTTCTTGGTTAATACAGAAGATATAGAAGACAATTCACATATCCAAAGGAGGATCAACTAGTTGTTGAAGTTGGAAGAAGAACAAATAAAATCCATGAATCGAACTTCTCAGAGACAAAAAAGTATCAAAAGATATTTTGATCAAAGTGCAACTGTAAATAATTTTCATAGGGTAGAACTAGTTCTACTTTGGAACAAGGCCAAGGAGAAACCATCGATGCATACAAAGTTCGAAGAGCTCTAGATTGGACCATACATTGTTGAAAATATCATGGGTTTTAATTCCTATAAGATCCAAGACATGAAGGGAAAAATATTGATGTTTCCTATCAACAGGCAACATTTGAAAGGTTTCTTCATCTAAGACTTTCTCAGTCTCATTATACATTTTTATTTTTTTTCAGTTTGTATATTCTTACTTTGAATCCATAGGCCAATGAACGAAAGCACCTGATCATAAAAGATTCTATATTCTTGATAACACATAGGGGGTTCTCATCACACAGTTGGATCCATTTGTTGAGACCATTTCCTGTTTCTCAGTTTCCCTCCCCTTTCCATTTTCCCAACTTATTTTTTTCCCCTTTTCTTTTCCCTCTTCTCTACTCACACGAATTCCCCTTTTTCATTTATCCCCCTTATTTTCCCTTTCTATCTACTATTACTTAGTCATTTTTTAAAGCGGCGGGTTCGCAAGTTGGCGGAATCACAAATTTTCATGTTCATCCATACTCCCATATCATGAGTCTGACCGAATGCCATATTATTCTATACTTAATTGTTTCTGTAGTCGCATGTTTGCAATTTCAACCTTTCATAGTCCAAGTTCCGCGATATCCATTTTGGACCCATATATTTGCGATCTACATTATTACCATCGGACTCACCGAGATCCTATGTATCTCATCTCTCTTATATTGAGTTTGACTAAACACATTACAACACTTAGCCTATTTTCTACCTTTCACAACCATGGGTTCGCGGGTTCCCAAGTTGGAGGGTTCACAAAAATTCCCAAATCCTAATCACTCTCGTATGTCCCTGCCATCCTCGTGCTTTTCCAAATACGCATTTAATAATGGTTTAATGTTAATAACTCATCATGTAGGTTCTGTAAATATTTCCATTAATAAGTGAAGGGCTCAAGGATATTTTTCATTAAAACCATAGTAAAGCATGATTTGACGAAGATTATATTATTGTTATATCTCTCAAGTGCCCATTACAAATATTATCTAGATTAAAGGAACACTCTGATCAACTTATGGCCACAATATCTTGACAACAATTCTGCGATGATACTTTGAATATTTTTGGGTGAGAGGACCAAAAATTTCAATGGTCTAGAGACAATATTCTTACTATTCATCCCCTTCCGCTCAAAAGGAAGTGATCTGGATGGCCATAATTTCTCATGTAGGTTGTGTCTCTGAGGTTTTTTACTACAAGGAACTGGTTACATGGCGTGTTGAGAAATATATACCAAGTCAATGGATTATTCATCTTCAAGACAATTATCCCATATCTCTTTCACCTCAAGTGTTTTGTAAGATGTTGAAACTCCTTGAACCAACACTTACTTTCAAAGGAGAGGATCGCAGGGATTTCTTTAAAAATAATGAAAACGTCCTAAACCTCTTTCCTCATTTCTTGGAGAATCCCGTAGTCTTCCCCGAAGACATTACCAAATTGCAGGAAGACTCATTCAAAAAACACTTTCGGGAAATTGCTTGTTTATTCACCAGGGTGACAGGCCAAGAAAGTACCACCAGCATTTCCTGTATTATTATTTACATATTATATTTTACTCTCAAATAAAAATCCATTTTTTGATTGGGGAAAATTGATTTCCATTGAAATATATTCCCAACTGTCATAGTACAAAAAAGATAAGAAATTATTTATGGCTTCTTATTTGGTGTTTGTGATAGCATATTGCTGTCAATTTCCTAAATTGTCTATCTGTAAGGGGGTGAACTATGAATTTGATGAAGTTACCTTTTGGTACCAAGCGTTGTGGAGACACGAATCTTCTTTGCATTTCTATGAAGTTTTCAATGATTTTGTCTCAGTTTTTCAAGGATTGTTATTTGGAAAAGATACCCCAAGAATATCTTACCAACAAGTACACTCATAGATAAAAAGGAGACGTTGGAGAAAATGGAAAATTATAATGTTATCAGGATTTTCGGTTCTAAGGAAAATCCCTCCTTTCTTCCATGCCATATATTTGATATAATGTTTATTACAAAAGTTGGAAGGAAATATAATTTATGGATGCACGTTTTTCATGAGAAACAAAAAAATAAATTCATACCCTTGCCTTGGAAAATTGAGGACTTTATATTCAGAAATATAAACAAAGTAGATGAATTTGCAAACCACTTTCGTAATCTGAATCTCAAATATGTTGAAAAGATAAAAGGGTTTGACCTGAACGGATTTTTTGTGGAACATATGCTAGTAGTGGGATTCAACAATTCATTTATCTGTATTGTTCTAAGTGAAGAAGAATATAATAACTTAGGTGCTCCTACTCACAATGTTGGTGACTTGGAAACGGTACTCAATACCAATGAAATTTACAAGAAGAAAGGAAAGGGTCCTAACAAGAAGTGTTTCCAGTCCCCAACTGCTACTCCTAAGACTACAACATCTCAAAGCAATTCTCTAGTGGCCCACCCATATATAAAAGTGACCAAGAGTAGTTCAGGAGGTGGATGAGAAAAGAATCCCCCTCCTGGAAAAATTGAGAGCTCACACAAGCTTCCTCTAAGAAAAAAGAGGAAAAATATTGTGCAAGAGGAAGAAGACTAGTGCATAGAAAGTGACATCAATAGATTCTTCCTTGAATATATGGAGCTCGAGGCATCCATTGAGAAAACAATTTCCCCACTAGATCAGTCATGGAACACAACCCACCAGAATCCGTCTTTGGAAATCTTTGAGAATGAGACATCCAATGAAAAAGATTAATTTTCTTTCTAGGACGTTGTCTTTGACAAGGAATCCAAGAAATTAATTATTGAGAAAAGTGATATGAATAATAAGAAAGGAAAATCTCGTCCATAGGTTTACCTAAGAGATATGTGACATTCCCATATTTCTCAAATTCATAGAGAAACTGGTGATGCATTGGATGACTCCATTGGTGGTATTGAAGTGGAAAACATGAAGTGAAAAGAAAGGATCAAGGAACTGGAAGACACATTAATGCCTCTTCCACTTCTATCCAGTCCTTTGAAAATCATTGGACCCACCACAATTGCTTATAAATTAAAAGGATCCTCAAGCTTACTCACATCATCTAGGAGCTATGTGGAGAGAAATATTAATAAAAGAATGGTGTTGATCACAAAGGCTTGGGAAATTTCAAAAGACATGGTTTCTTTTGTCTTGAGGGCGCATGCCTTCCATGAATATTTTCAAGCCAACCTAAAGAATGAATAATTTTTTACGTCGATGATGTAGTACCCTTTGGTATTAAAGTTTCCAATATGAAAAAATTAAGGAGAAGAGAGGAGGATCTTCCCTCTCCAAGTCGGATCAAAGAGTTGAATGTGTGCTAGAAAGAAAAGATAAAAAAAATTGAATAACATTGTTTAAGTGTGCAACCAAGCTATATCAAGGAGGGAAGAACTATTCAAAAGGCTCATGAAGGTGGACCTATCCGAAAGCACTAACAAAGTCCAATATCCAAAATTAATCATGAGCTTGTTATTCCTAACAAAGTAACATTTTGATGAGCAAGTTGAGATCTTTAAAGGGTTTTTAGCTGAGAAGTTCTATGGTATACTTGAATATGAAAAATTAGGAAATTGAAGAAGAATTTCATGGAATTTCCCTTGATTTGAGAGACTTGGAGGGAAAGTTGTTCAACATCAAAATCTAGCATGAAATAAAAGTGGCACCAATGAAAATTTATATTGAAGAATGGTTTAAGGAAGCTATCGACAAATTGACCATCAAGGGGTAAGAAACAGTTGAGACGGTTCTTGTAACCATTAATGAAGACAATAAAAGGACACCAGCAAACAAGTGAAGATACGAGATACCATCATAGTAATTTTATGATGATCACATCCTTCTTTTCTTTATCAAGTCCTTCATCCAGTTATTCCACCTCTTTCACTAGAAAGGATTAATCGAAGATTGTTAACTCCTATTTTCTTCTTACCGAGTCTTGTTTTTCTTTTACTTCCCACCATCTTCCTTCTACATGCTTAATTATTGTGTATATTTGTTTTATCGTCTGCGGGATCCCCAATCCCAATATTTAAGACAAACACATTTTAAATTTCAAAGAATATGTAACAGACTATATATTTTTTAGAAATTTCAAGAGAACTACTTCGGGAACAATATCGATTGTACTTTGTAACCTGGAGTTTTGAATACAAAGTATTTGAGGTTGATCTATCATTGTCTTTATTTGATATGCCCATGTTCACTCTGTTAAAATTTTCTTATACACGTGGACCATCTTCTTTTTATGTTTATTTGATCAGAAATATTTAGTCGAACTATGATGGATGTGAGGAAATTTTTCTTATTTTCTTTAAATGTGTAAATGTGCTCGGTTCCTAGTCCTTTCTCAGGAACTTTCTTTTAAAAGAAAAAAAAAATACTTTTATCTTCTTTCAATATTTATATTTCTTTGAATTAATATGGCGAACTTCTTCCAAGTCCCACATTATGAATATCTAGAATTCCCAAGAAAATCTAAAGAGTACCACCTCTATAAAAAGTCAGGGGGATTTACATCCTCGTGAGGTTGTCGTTTAAGTCCTAACGAATTCAAGCATCAACGGAAGGTTATATAACTCATGAAAAATACTTTGTTGGTTATTCAATCCAATTTCTAACTAGTGCTAGTTAGCCTGAGGCAAAGCCATATAATATTATGGTGAAAAACCAGATATAAATCTTCAATTTTGTTCCCCAGTGGACTTGCCAAAAATTTTGATGCTTGAATCCATCGGGACCGAAATGAAAACCTTACGAGGATATGATTCCTCCTGAATTTTTAAAGAGGTGGTACTCCTCTTTGGCTTATGATATTGTTTGTGATTCTGAATCAAGAATATTATAGGACCCTAAGATATTCGAATCTTTAATGCTCAATAAAATTAAAATGTTGAAAATTAAAGAGAATTTTTTAAAATATAATTCCTGAGAAGAGGACCAGGAATATTAGACATCACATGTTTCTGAAAATAAATAGAATTTCCTAACATCCATCATTGTTAAAAATAAATATTCTGATCACATTCAAAATAAATGAAGATGCTCCATTCACATAAGAGAACTTTTTTAGAGTATTTATTATATAACTCAAAAAAATATTATGATAGATCAATTTCAAATACTTTATACTCAAGACTCAGAGTTATAAAATACAATAAAAATGATCCCAAATTAGTACTCTAGGATTTCTCAAAAATAATAATGTATGTTTTAATGCATTGAAAATAAAGGTGTTTGTCCAAAGGACTGGGATTGGGGATCCAACGAACCATAAATCAAACATATACAAGAAATTAGGAAATAGGAAGAAGAACGTGAGTGGGTGTCAAATACCAAGATCTGGTTAGAAGAAAAAAGAAGTTTATCAAGATTTGGTTAAAATTTTCTAGTTAAAGTAGAACAATAACTGGATGAAAACCGATAAAGGAAGCAGTATGTGACCAGTATGGACTCACTATTATGGTATCTCTCGCTTCATTTGCTTGTTGTTGTTTATTATGTACCCTTTATTGTTGAGGTTTCATTACCTGTCATAACTACTTCCATTGGAATTATAGAGATCTTGGCAATTGAAGTGTTTAACCATTCTTGAATATACTTTGTTAACGGGGCAATGATTACCTCTTATTTTAATTTAATTTCAAACACTCTTTTTCAATTTCTCTAAAATAAATAGATAAATTTTGTAAACTATTTTCAATATCCTCATTGTTATTTGTGTACTCGACAAGCCAGTTTCCAATATCATCATGTGTAAATTCAGTCATAATATAGAACTTTTCAGCTGATTCCCTTTTTGGTTCTTCAACTTGTCCTTTAAAATGTTTCAAAGTCATGATAATTGAATTTGACACATACTTAGGGTCTGGGACTTCAATAGTAGTTCCGGTAATATCAAAATCAATATTTTTTTTGTATACTTCAGTTTTCCTTCTTGATAAATTAGACAATGGAGTTGACAATCCCTTTAATACGCTAATTCTTTCAATCCAACAAGATTTTAGTTGTTTAATGAGGCTCGGAGAAGGTATATTTTCTTTCTTTCTAAATGAATCTATCGTTACCGAAACCTTCATTGCAAACATTACAAGACCATCTGTGTAAAAACTTTCATCATTTTTCAAATATGAATTCAAGTATTCTTTGATATTCTAGATTCTCAAACTGAGAGAGGTAAAAAAAAATTCCATATCCCACAACTCTAAGATCAATGACATTATTTTCTTAATATTCTCTTCGAAAAAATGTTGAGTTGCAATAATCAAATTTAAGATTCCCTTGACTCTAGCACTTGATTATGGGGTTTCTTGAAAATATTTCTCGGGATGAATCATGGCTATAGGGGAAGCCATAATAGGTGGAGGCATGAGGGTTTCTTCCAATTCTTTAATTTTTCTTTCAACTGAGCATTTTCTTCCTCCATATTGGCAATTGAAACATCTAGTGCCTCTCCTATAACTTTATGAATGGAAGAAAATCTAGAAGGAAACATATTTCCCATATCAAAGGTGGACCATAGTTTCCTAGTTTTACTCTTCACAGTTCTTTTGAAAACCATTTTTTTATATTTTCTGTCAAAAGAATCATTTTTCACAACAAATGTTTCTTCATTGGAAAATGTCTCCTCCTGGACTATGACTACAGAAGTATTTTGTTCATTTCATATGGAAGGTACTTCTACATCTGGGAAGGTGATATTTTCAATATCCACATCTAAGTCTATGTTATCCAATAATAAATCATTTTCTGGTGCATGTGTTTCTTCTCCCTCTTG
Source organism: Picea engelmannii (assembly GCA_009831015.1). Classification (NCBI taxonomy): domain Eukaryota; kingdom Viridiplantae; phylum Streptophyta; class Pinopsida; order Pinales; family Pinaceae; genus Picea; species Picea engelmannii. Next base: position 381,026 of record ML785849.1, read on the forward strand.
TCGTGAATTAGACTTTTTTTAATTTTTAGCTTGTGGGGGTTATCCAAGTTTCCCTCAGGAGTGTTTCTTTCTTCATCATCCCCTCAATTATTACATAGTATTTTTCTTGATTGTGATGTTTTGGGCTGAATATTTGTCTTTGGTAAAGAACTCCTTCGATAAATAGTTGGTGATTCAACATTCCTATAATTCGAAGGCTTACGTCTTTCCTTATGATGTTCCATGGTACTTATAACAATTTCTAAATCATCAGAGTCTTTGTCAGCTTCTTGATTTTTAGGGTTATGGCTATCATTCTCCTCTTCTCTGCTTACAATTGAATGTATGAGTGCAAGAATAAGTCCAGTTGAACCCAAATGATTGTAGAAGAGATGACTTGGGTAAAAAATCTTGAATTACTCAGCATATCTCAAGTTGGATTGATTGAAAAAGGTAGCATACTAGTCAATTTTGGAGATCTTACTGAGTATAATTTCACCGAATTTCCACGGAAGAGGTATGAATTGATTTTTCCTTTTCTCAAAGAATGTGTGAAACCATAATTTGTATTGACTCTCTATTTCAATAACGAACAACTTATTAGATATTAAATATGGTAGAAAGATTAACTTTTTATTAGAATAGAAAACCTTGATCATATTGTAGTCCTCCATTTTTTTATAGAATTCCTTTCCCTTTTATAAAAGTCGGCACTTCCAATGAGATTCGGGAAGTGTCTTCAACAAATACCAATTTCTTGAACTTAGAAACAAAAACATTGTACACTTCATAGAAATGATGGTCGACCCTCTACGTCCATAAAGCTTGATACCACATAGTCACAGTGTCCACCTTTACTCTAACCCTTCTGGCAACATTTAAATCCTCAAAATGTATGGCTATATGTGATAGAAAATAACTAATAAGATCATATATAAAACTTCTTCTCAGTTTTGAAATTTGTCAATTGTGCAGTGATTTCATTTGAAATAATATTCGTCGATTCAAATATTGTGTTTTCGTGGACTGTAAAATGCAGTATATATAATGTCAATAGAGCAATGGTTTCCATAGAATATTTACCAACAATTCGATTAACTAACCAGAAAATTTTGTTATAAGGTTTATTCAAATAACTTACTTGAATTATAGATATATCTTTTGGCATTGATGCAAGGTCATGCAAATATTCTTGGAGAAGTTCGATAACATTATTTTTTCTCTTCAAAACATTTCTAGCTTCCTCCCCTTTGTAAACCATGTTTGGCTCTAGTAATTTCAACATTTCCATGAATATCAAAGGCACCAAGGAAATAGGAGAACTTCTCTGAAACACAATGACCCTTTTGTTTTGGACAAACTTGTCAACACTAGGCGAGAATATCCTTGCATTCAAAGACTTCTAGAATGCAACCTGTGAGAGCTATCTATGAAGTCCACGCCTTTTTGTTTTCATTATCAAATAAACTTGAATAATACCAATATGATTAGGACCAGTGATAGTTATAATCTTCTTTGGCAAAGAGGTTAAAGGTATCCCCACAGAACCGTTGTTTTCTCATGACTAATTTCGTGGAGCCGATCAACTTTTCTTGTATTATTACTTTTCGTAGTAAAATTATTTAGGTTAGATTTCCTTTCGATGGAGGCATTTACTCAAAATAAATGTGACTAACCTTGATATAAATGTTATTAATTATCGACCATTTCATAAATGAATTTAGTATTTAAATCCATAAAGATAGGATTAAATGTGACCTTGAGAGATGTGAAGGAAGGGACATGTAACGACGGAGATTCTAAGTGAACAATAAGAAAGGAAGGGTAGGTCTGCAAGTTTGAAAGTATGAATCGATGAAATGACTAAGTGTTGGGATACATTGAGCGGACTGATGGATGAGTGGAAGTGTAACATGTAGGTCCACGAGTATGAAAGTCTGAAAATATATGATGAAAAAATAAACTTAGTGTTGGGCAGACATATATAGATCTAAATAAAGGATAATACAAGTTTGAAAGTCCGAAAGTTTTAAATTCCGCAAACATAGTGAAAATGACTATGTGTGGTAATCTTGTTGCAACAAAGAAAAAGAAAAAGAGGGGAATATGAGAGATTGGGTAAGGGAAAAGATAGAAGGGGAATAGAAAAGATAAGAAAAGAAATGGGGAATACAAAAATAAAGGGGAAGCACAAAAGGGGTTCAACAACTGGCTCCAACTATGGGATGATAACCCCCTACGAGTTATCAAGAATCCAAAATATCATGACCAAATGTTTCATCCTTTGGGAAATGGATTAGAGACTGTGAGGATGTACAAAATAAAATGAAAAAACTATGTACAAAGAAAAGAGAATGTTTTAGGCAAATAAATGTTTTAGATGTTTCATGTTGACAACAAACATCAACATTTTTCCCTTCATATATTTAAGCATGTATGAATTAAAATAGTAATTTTCTCAATGAGATAAGTCTTGATCCTGAATGTCTCAAATTTTGTATGCATTGACAAATTTTCCTTTGCTTTGTTCCAAAGTAACACGAATTGACCTTTTGAAAGTTCTTGATTGTTGCACTTTGATCAAAGTATTTTTTAACATTTTACTACCTCTGTGATATTTTATGCAAGGGCTCACTTCTTTCTTCTTCTAATTTCAATAATTGATCCAATTTATTTTGCAAATGGGGAGTATCTTCAGTATATTCCATGTTGACTGCATAATCCAAGGTTGTCAATTCAAGGTTGATTCAAATTTTTTATTCCTTTCTGTAAAACCAAATTATAAGGAGACATCCCAATGCTATCTTTCGAAGTCATTATGCTTTCCCACCAAGCATCTATCAAATTCAAATGCCAATTTTTCGGATTTTGATCGATATTTTTCTTTAGGATTTGAATCAACATCTTATTTATAGATCCAGCAAGGACATTCCCTAGTTGTGGATAGTAATTCGATGATTGTCCCATCACAATGCCATGTTCTTTACAAAAAAAATTGAACTTTGATCCAATGAAAATTTAGTCGTTGTCTGTAATGAATTTCTCTGGAACACCAAATCTTCACAATATATTATCCTTGAGAATTTTAATCAATTTTTCAGAGTCATATGTTTTCAATTCTATTGCTTCCTTCTATTTTGTGAAATATTCTATAGCAATAAGAATATATAT
>ML785849.1:384330-398157 GCA_009831015.1 Picea engelmannii
ATATATATATATATATATATATATATATATATATATATATATATATATGCCCCTTAATTGATTGACGTCTAGACCCATTGTGTGAGCGGTTTTTCTAATGATATGGGTTGAAAAATCATTTCATACCTCTTCATATTTTTTGAAAATTGTTGACACAAGATGCATTTTCACACCATTGCATATGAATCCTTGAAAATTGATGGCCAATAATATCTAACTCTCGTTATTTTATGCGTTGTGGCAGTAGGTGAAATATTTTCTCCACATATTTCTTCATGAAATTCTTATTTCAGTTCTTGAGATCATTTTTCATCAACACATCTAAATAACATGCCAGCATAGTTCATTCTGAATAATATTTCAGCAACCAATATATACTAATTTTACTTAATCTTTAAACCCCTTATTTCCTTTGGATTCATGCTAATGGAAAATTGTCCAAATTTCAAATAAAACACAATATTTTTGTACCACTCCGAATCAGATATAGGAGTTCCAATTGAAACTAAAATCACTCCATTCAAGGCATCACTATCCACAATGAGCTTTCGCAATTCTTTCCCTGCGATTGATTTCAAAGCCTTGATTTCAATGTCATATTCTTGAAGTTTTTCTAGCGAATGTTCCCATTTCCCTTCTCTCAATTGTTGGTTCAAAAGAATCTTCACTAGAGAGGATGGAACATATGCAATGACATGACAATTTAAAATGTAGGTCCAAAAGTGTGCTACTATTTTTACAAGAGACGACGCTTGCTTCTCCAATTCTGAGTATCTTAATTCATAATTATGGAGGGTCTTACTCATAAATTTGATTGGTAACTCTTCACCCTTTGCATTTATTTGAGTAAAGAATAATGCTACAATGATTTCAGGGGAAAATGAATACATAACAAAATCTATTTGGAAATCTGAAGCGATGAGCACCAGTGTTGTAGTAATTTCCTTTTTTAATTTATTCAAGGCCTCTTGTGTATTTGAAGTCCACTTGAACCTTTTATATCTATTTAACAACACATTAATCAGTTTTACTATGATTTCATAATCAGGAACACATCTCTGCACAAAATTTATCTTCCCAAAAAATGACTGGACTCCTTTTTTAGAAGATGGAGGATTGAGTTCATTAATAGCCTTCACCCTTTCTGGGTCAATATAAATTCCTTATTTACATACAATATGCCCCAAAAAATTTCCCTCAATTATAGTGAATAAAAATTTATTTGGATCGAAAGAAGCCCCATAAAATCTACATCTTTCAAACACTTGCCTCATGTGATGAATATAATCACTTCTTGTCTTGGAATGGACACTTAGATCATCCTGGTAATATACCGTGAATTTTCCTATCAAGCCTTCAAATGCATGGTCCATGGCCCTTTGGAAAGTAGCTCCACCATTTTTCAAACCAAAAGGAATCCGAGGATATGCATATGTCTCCCATGGTGTTATGAAAATCATCTTAGGCATGTCTTCCTTTGTGACTAAAACTTGGATATATCCAGAAAATCCATCTAACATGGAAATACAAGAAAATCTAGTGACTTGTTGAAGAAGGAATTCCATATTAGGTAGAGGATAATTGTCTTTTACACTTGACTTCTTAATTTCTCTAAAATCCACACACACCTGAATCTCCTCGGTCTTCTTCCTCACAATTACTTGATTTTAAAGCCATTCAGAATGTTTGTTGGGATATATTATTCCACCTTTCTTCATTTTTTCCAATTTGATTTTCACCAACAGTTTTGATTTGGTATTCATCATCCTTATTTTCTGCTTAAAGGACTTTGCTCCTTCTCTTAATGGGATAATATGTTGAAATATCGATTTATCATAGGATTTTAGATCATCATAACTCCAATAAAAACATCAATTTTTTTTTAGGAGGGCAATATATTGATCAAGTTCTTTAGATGTGCATTCAACTCCCAATTTTATGTACTTCAGGGAACTATCAGTCTCAATATTAACTTTCTTCGTGTCTTGCACTTTTCTGACTGATATTTCTTCACTGAGACTCTTTGTATGATCATCTCTTGTGAAGAGATATTCAGAATGGACATGATTCTTTGGAATAGGAGAAATATTATTATCTTCATCGTCGATTTCATTTTCTAGGAAATCCTTTAAGTATTCATCATTTTCAAACACTTGAAGATAATCTTGGTTATCTAGGAATGAAGTTTGAAAAACTTTTTTTACTTGTAAATTTGTTTCACTCTGAATGTATTATAGGTTTGACAATGAAGAATCCAATGCTAAAGAATTTTCCTTCCGATTTTTATTCCTTGGAATAAAATAAATATTGAAAGAACTTAAGGCCTCTATTAATTCATTCACTCTTTTGAAATATATTTTCAGCCTTTATTTTTTAATATTATACTTCTAAGTGACCTGATTTATTACCAATTCTTAATCATCAGTCACAATCAAATGTTCAATATTCATCTCCAATGTTAGGATCATTCCTTGAATCAAGGCCTCATATTCTTCTTCATTATTTGTACAAGGGAACTCAAGTCTGATGGAATTTGGGTAAATGATCTTCTCGAGACTTTTGAGTCCAATCCCAACTCCACTCCCTGATCTTGAACAAGCTCCATGAAATGACATTCTCCAATAGCCAGAAAAATAATTCTCTTCATCCTTTATATCCTCACTTTGTTCCATATCAAGGATGGAATAGTTCCCAATACCAACATCTATATAATCTTTCATCAATTCGTTATCCTTCTTCTTGAAATAAAATGGCCTCCTAAGTTCATGAGGAACCTTAATAATTGATCCATCTTTGTTAGGTAACATCATACAAATTCCATTATTCATTATATAGCCACCAATCATGGAATACTAGTCTCTTCCAAGTACAACCCCATATGCTAGATTTAGGTCCACCACTACAATATTAAAAACTATAATTATATGAGGAGCGACAATAATCTAGGCATAAAAATATTTAATTTATTGATAAGTTGGTACCTTCCTGGAATCAATTGCATATATTATTTCCCTTGTTTCACAGTACTTGGTGCATCTCATGCCAAGTTATTCCATAAACGCTAAGGGCATGATGTTGTTTTTCACACCCGAATCTACCAAACAATTGTGTAGCACATTGTCATGATTTTCTACTGAAATATAGACAGGTGGAACCTTGCCTCTTAATTTCACTGTTGATGTATTCTGACTCTATTTTGGGTTTTCAATTACTGCTTCAATTCTCTTGATTGACTCATCTAATAATTTTAAAATGTTTTCCCTTAGTTGGGGAATTTCTACTAGTTCTGTGAAAGGCAAAGTAAGTATTAACTTGCTTAGATCATCAACGACATTATACATCATTTTAAGGGGGTTGAGCATTGTTTTTTTCTTTCTCATTTATGTGATGGATATTTTACTTTTATCATTATCTTTTTCTTTATATTTTTCATTATCTTTTTCATAATTCTCCTTATTATTAGCCTTATTTGCATGTGCTCGTGTTTGGACAATTTTTTCTTGTGAGATATGATCTTCTTCATCTTCTTTATATACATACATGGATGTATCACATCCATCCATATGTATATATTCAAAAAATTCTTCTAGAAAAAAATCATTTCCTAGTTCGACCGTTTGTTCATTGTATGGCTCATCAAGTATTATTGTGTTCTCGATTGGTTGTTTGGGAACCCATAGTCTTTGTTGATTGTTGAAATTTTCAAACCTCATTCTTTGTTCTGGGGTAGGGTTGCTTCTTTGTTCTCGAACCAGAATCCTCAGACTAAGAACATACTTATCATTTCTTCTTAACCTTTTTATTTCATTTTTCATTTGACTAATGGTTTTGTTCATCTATGCAATCACGATTCTTTGTTTCATCTCCTGGGATGCAACAGGATCTATCTTCACATCCGAGATAGTTCCTTTAAAAAATCCTCCACCTACTACTTGATTTTCACCAGGACATGGATTTTTATCTTCATTAGTTTTTGAAATCGATGCTCCTTAGTCAATAATGTTCATGTTATCCATCTGCCTTTGCATACTTTCAAGAATAATATCAGGGTCATAACCTATTTCAATCATTATTTCCTCCATTTCTGTATATTTGGTCATTGCTTCATATAGAGTATCAATTTGGGAGGCTTTAATAGGAAATTTCACATTTGGTGGCATGGCGTTTTTATAACAACCAGGTATTAGTGGATCATTAGGCCTTTTATCTCCAAGGAACTTGTTCAGTGTTTTATTGAATCTGAGATTAAAGTCTCTTATCCTCTCATTTTTCTTTAGACAAATTTGGGTGAAATTAGTGAGAAGAGTATGATACACGATTGGGGGAGCGAAGATATTCAGGAACATAGCTTCAATATCATCAAATGAGCCAATTGATCTGTTGGTAAATGTTGTGTACCATTCATAATATTTTCCCAATAAGGTTTGGAGAAAAAACCTTACCATCACATCATCATGTTCAACAAGATTAAATTCACAAACATCCAAAAACAAATCAATATGTCTTTTGGCATCAATTGTTCCATCCCCGGAAAAAGTCTTCAAAGTTCCTTTAGGAAGAACAAGGAACTCATGTTGTTCACCTCTCAAGTCAAGGGGAGAATCTCTTATCCTTCTTAGATTTATATATCTTCTCCTTTCTTCATGTCTCCTTTCCTCCCACCTTTCCTCTCATCTCTCTTGACGTCTTTCTTCATGTGCTTCTTTGCTTCTTTCTTCTCTTTCATCCATGTCTGGAAGTTTATAATTTTCCTAAAGAGTATTATTTTTAATTTTTAAGGTGTGTAGTTTCTTGCTTTTGCTTCTTTCAAGAGAATTCCCGAGAAGAGGACCAGGAATCTTAGACATCACACATTTCTAAAAATAAATAAAATTTCCTCATATCCATCATAGTGAAAAACAAAGACTTTGATCACATTCAAAATAAAATAAGGTGGATCACTCCCATAAGAGAATTTTTATAGAGTATTGCTTATACAAATTAAAAAAAGATTATGATCTAGATAAATTTCAAATACTTTATACTCAAGACTCGGAGTTATAAAATACAGTCAAAATTGATCCTGAATTAGTTCTCTGGGATTTCTCAAAAATAATAATGTTTGTTGCATCACATTGAAATTAAAGATGTTTGTCCAATGGATTGGGATTGGGGCTCTCGTGGACCATAAAGAAAACATATACAAGAAAGTATAAAATAGAAATAAGAACGTGGGTGGGTGTCCAACAATAACATCCAGTAAGAAGACAAAACAAGTTTATCATGATTTGGTTAAACTTTTCTAGATAAATAAGAATAATAACTGGATTAAAACCGATAAAGGAGGTAGGATCTTATCAGTATGGACTTACTATGATGGTATCTTGCTTCATTTGTTTGTTTTTGTTTCTTTTTACCCTTCCTTGTTGTTTGATTACCTGTCATAATTGCTTCTGCTAGAATTCTAGATATCTTGGCAATTGAATTGTTTAGCCATTCTGGAACATACTCCCTTAATGGGGCAACGATTACCTCTTGTTTTACTTTAATACCAAACAACTCTTTTTAAATTTCTCTAAAATCAATAGATTAATTTTGTAAACTATTTTCAATATTCTCATTTTCATTTGTGTACTCGTTAAGGCAGCTATCAACATCATCATGTGTAAATTCAATCATAGTATCAAACTTTTCAACTGATGCCCTTTTTAGTTCTTCAACTTGTTCTTCGAAATGTTGTCGAGTTATGAGCATTCAATTTGAGAGATAATTAGGGTCTGAGTCTTCAATAGTAGTTCCAGAAATATATAAATCAATATTTTTTGTGTATGCTTCAGTCTTCCTTCTCAATAAATCAAACAATTGAGTCCATGGTCCCTTTAATACATTAATTTTTTCAATTCAACAGGATTTTAGTTGTTTAATGCAGCTCGGAGAAGGTAGATTGTTTTTCTTTCTCAACTGCTCTGTCATTGCCAAAATCTTCATTGAAAACATTACAACTCCATCTATGTAAAACCCTTCATCATTTTTCAAATATAAATTCAAGTATTCCCTGATATTCTGGATTCTCAAACCGACAGGGGAAAAACATTTTTCCACCTCCCACAACTCTAAGATCAATGACATTATTTTCATAATATTCTCTTCAACAAAATTTCAAGAAGCAATAATCAAATTTGAGATTCCATTGACTCTAGCACTTGATTCTATGGTTTATTGAAAACTTTTCTCGAGACGAATCATGGCAATAGGGAAGCCAGGATAGGTGGAGGCATGAGGGTTGCTTCCAATTATTTAATTTTTTCTTTCAACTGAGCATTTTCTTCCGCCATATTGGCAATTGAAATATCCAATGCCTCTCCCATAACTTTATGAATGGAATAAAATATAGAAGGAAACATATTTCTCATATCAATGGTGGACCATAGTTTTCCAATTTTACTCTTCGCAGTTCTTTCAAAAAACTTTTTTTTAGATTCTTTGTCAAAAAGAGGCATTTTTCACAGTAAATGTTTCTTCATCAGAAAATGTCTCCTCCTAGACTATGAGTGCAAAAGTACGATGTTAATTTCCTATGGAAGGTACTTCTACACTTGGTAAGGGGATATTTTCAATATCCACATCTAATTCCATGTTATCCAATAATAAATCATTTTTTGGTGCGTGTGTTTCTTCTCCCTCTTGTTGTGAATTAGTCATTTTTCTTTTAATTTTTAGTTTCTAGGGGTTCTCGAAGATCCCTTGAGGAGGGTTTCTTTCTTCATCATCCCCTAATTTTTTACTCAGTATTTTTCTTGACTGTGATGTTCCGAGATGAAGATTTGTCTTTGGTAAAGAACTCCTTCTAGAAATAGCTAGTGATTGAGCATTCCTCTTATTCGAAGGCTTACCTATTTCCTTATGATGTTCTGTGGTAATTATGGTAGTTTGTAAATCATCGGAGTCTTTGTCAGCTTCTTCATTATTAGGTTTATGTCTATCATTATCCTCTTCTCTACTTACAATTGAATTTATAAGTGCAGGACTAAGTCCAACTAAAACCAAATGATTGTAGAAGAGATGACTTGGGTCAAAACCCTTGATTTCCTCAACATATATCAAGTTGGAATGATTGAAAAATGTAGCATACTCGTCAATTTTGGATATCCCTCTGATAAAACATTCACCGACTTTCAACTGAAGAGGTATGAATTTCTTTTTCCTTTTCTCAGAGAATGTGTGAAAATAGAATTTATATTATTTGGCTATTTCAATAATGAACAACTTATTAGATATGAAATATGGTAGAAAGTTGGGTTTTTCAATAGAGCATAAAACTTTGATGATATTGTAGTCCTCCATTTTTTCCATAATTCCTTTCCCTTTTAGAAAATTCGAAGCTTCCAATGAGAGTTAAGAAGTGTCTTCAACAAATACCAATTTCTTGAACTTAGAAAAAAAATCATTGTACACTTCATAGAAATGATGGTTGAACTATGCCTCCATAAATATTGATACCACATAGTCATGGGGTCCACCTTTACTCTAACCATTATAGAAACATTTAAACCCTCAAAATTATTGCAATATGTGAAATAAAATAACAAATAAGATGGCATTTAAAACTTCTTCTCGGTTTTGAAATTTGTCAACTATGCAGTGATTTCATTTGAAATAATATTCGCCTAGTTGAAGATTTTGTTTTCGTGGACTGTTAAATGAAGTATATATAATGCCAATCGAGGAATAGTTTTTGTAGAATCTTGACGAACAATTCGAGTAAATAAGCAGGAAATTTATTTATAAGGATTCTTCAAAGAACTTACTTGAATTCTAGATATATCTTCTGTCATTGATGCAGGGTCATGCAAATATTCTTGGAGAAGTTTGATTCCATTATTTTTTCTCTTCATAAAATTTCTATCTTCCTCCTCTTTGTAAACCATGTTTGGATCTACTAATTTCAACATCTCCCTGAATATTGAAGGCACCAAGGAAAAAGGAGAATTGATCTGCAAAACAGTGACCCTTCTATTTTGGACAAACTTGTCAATGCACCAGGAGAGAATATCCTTGCATTCAAAGACTTATGGAATGAAAAATGCAATAATTATCCTTGAATTCCACACCTTGTTGTTTTCTTTATCAAGCAGACTCGAATAATACTAGTATGATCAGGACCAATGATAGTTTTGATATTCTATAGTGAAGAGGTTGAAGGTATCCCCACAGAACTGTTGTTTTCTCATGAATAATTTTGTGTAGCTGGCCATATTTTCTTATATTATAACTTTACACAGTAAAATGATTTTAGGTTAGATTTTCTTTCTATGGAAGAATTTAATCAAAATAAATGTGAATAACCTCAATATAAATGTCATTAATTATCGGCCATTCAATAAATGAATTTAGTATTTAAATCCATAAATATAGCATTAAATGTGTCCTCGAGAGATGTGAAGGAAGGGACATGTAACAATGGAGATTCTAAGTGAACAATCATAAAGGAAGGGAAAGTTTGTAAGTTCGAAGGTCTATAAGTACAAAAGTCTAAATGGATGAAATGACTAAGTGTGGGATATGTCGAGCAGACTGATGGATGAGTGGAAGTGTAACATGTAGGTTCGTGAGTCCGAATGTCCAAAAATCTATGATGCAAAAATAAACTAAGTGTTGGGCGGACTGATATAGAGGTAAAGAAAGGATAATATGAGTCTAAAGGTATGCAAGTCTGAAAGTCCACAAACATAGTAAAAATGACTAAGTGTGGTAATCTTGTCTCAACAAGAAAGGGAAAAAGAGGGGAATATGAGAGATTGGGGAAGGGAAAATATAGAAGGGGAATAGAAAAGGTAAGAAAAGAAACGAGAAAATTAGAAATAAAGGGGAAGTAGAAAAGGGGTTCAACACTTTCATACTCACAAAAGAACTCCTTGTGAGGATTCATATGAAAGAATGCACCTGATTTAATCATCCATTCCTCATGATCTACGTGTATTCTTAAAGAAGCCAAGTACACATCCCCTCCTTCTTCCATGGAGGTTTTTTCTTTTTTTGAAGGACCATCTTCAGATCTCTTCCCTCTATCAACACTTTTGGATCTACATTGCTTGTTGTAGTGCCATTTTTTTCCACATCTCCAACATACCTTTACAAACTTTCTGGGATATTTAGATCTTCCCTTATATTTAGATCTCCCACTTGAGGACTTAGATATACTTTCCTGGGTGCGCTGTCTTACAAATAATGCATTTTTTATCCATCCTTCCATGTTCTTATGTCTCGGCTCCTCTGACAATAAGGATGAGACCACATCATCAAAACTTAAAGTAGTTGTATTACTACATATAGCCACAACCAGACTAAGCCATGATTCTGGTAAAGCGCACAATAAACTAACACACTTATACTCATCATGAATCTTATTATCAATAGAGAATAGTTGACTTACCACAACATTGAAGGAGTTTAGATTCTTTTTCAGTGAGTCTCCACATTTTATTTTCATGTTGTACACCTTCTTTCATAGGAACAATTTATTTACCAGGGACTTTGAATGATACAAAGCCCCTATATTTTCCCATAGTGATTTGGTTGTACATTCTTCTGACACATTTATTAATACAGAATCTAAGAGACACAACTAGATTTTTCTCTTTTCCTTCCAATCAAATTTTTTACAATCTTCTGGTGATGTTTCTGTAGGTGCAGTACCTGGATCCACAGTGATCCATTGATCTTTTTCCACCAATATATCTTCCATATTGAGCTTCCACAACTTAAAAAAAATTCCCATTAAATTCCTCGATCTGTATTTTCAAATTTCTCACCATTTATTTTCACCTGAAGAATCGATACTGCAAATCTCCCACTATAACAAGGTTTATCACGTACCTGAGCCAAACCGTTAGAGATAAAGGAGTCCCCTTGAAGGTAATAATAGTTATGATACCAAATGTAGATTTAAACCTTGTACAATTATTTAATGCAAACAAATTCTTAATAAAAGTAGAAAATATACAATGGAAAACACACACATTACACAAATATTTTACCCTGGAAACCCAAACCTGGAAAACCAACAACCTATTTAGAGTCACACCTCCAATATTCTTTATTCATTATCTTCTTCATTCTTTAAAATAAAATATACATAGATGATCTTGTGGCATCCAAACCCCTAATCCATTGACCCAGATTAGTCAACAACCCTAATTCATTAACAAGAATTAGAAAACCATCATCGAAAACCATGTGTCAAAAAACCTCCAAAACAGATGCAAAAAATTGCCAAAACAAATGCAAAAAAACACTAGAATTTTATTTTTTGAGGGATCCACCCCCAAACCCCCTTCCTCCCATATAAATGTACAATACATGGGACCAATATTGCAATGAATATAACACATACCCAACATGGTATATGCAAACACCCCAAGAGATCCATATCAAAGTAGAAAAAATTATACTTCAGTATATCCAGGGTACAATTCAATTTGGGATACGATATAGCTAAGGGGGGACTCCCTTGTTGGTTATTTTCACTGATTTAGATTCAGTCAATGACCCTGATGATCAAAATTATATTATGGGTTCTATTTCAGCCTTGTTTCTAGACTTTTCAGTTGGGATTATAAGAAACAACAAGTTATTTCTCTTTCTTTGGTAAAAGCAGAGTACGAAGCAGTGGTTAATGCAAGTCAATAAGCCTTATATATTTGAAAATCCCATTCATAGTTTGGATTTCATTAACAACATCAAACCACTCTATGGTGTGATAATCAGAGTTCCATAAGCTCGCCAAATATCTAGTTCAACATTAGTGAAACAAACACATTGAGAAACACATACACTTCATTAGAAAGATCATTCATGATCAAGTTATTGAAGTGCTCTTTCTCCCTACAAATGATCAATTTGAATACATTTTCACAAAGTTTCTTACAAAAGAGAATTTTTCCAAACTTAAATATACATTAAGAGTTTAAGAAGTTATCAATAAGGGGGGATGAGCTCTAGTGCCTCCTTCCTTCTCCTATTTTTTCAACTTAATTTGTAAATCCTTTATTCGTATCCCAAGTTTTTCTTAAAGGGGGGGGGATGTTATGATATTTATACACTAAGGATTTAGTTAAAATAAAATTGGTCTAATGTGTCTTTAAGTAAAAGTCTTTTTATTTAGTGTGTTTCTTTCATATGCATTAGTATGCATTCATATTTATGTTATTTGGTGGTCATGATATGTTCTATACATAGAGTGATTTGATGACCCATATTCGCCTCGATATTAATGAATATATTGATCCATGGCTTAACACTTTATTGTTCCATGATCTCTATTTAAATAGAATGGGGGTTACTTTGATAGTTATCAATTATGAGAAACTCTCTTGTAAAATATTTTTCTTTTGCATCAATATATTTCCTCAAGTGGTCATGTTGGTCAAGGTCATGGATTGTTTTCCTCTTTAAGTTTTTTAACAATGTAAAAAAATTGATATTATGATATTTTATTTGGTTGTTTGAGTGGTTATTGAAGGTGTTTTTCATATGTGGGAATGCCCTTTTTTTCAAACAAAACTTATTCATGCAGGTTGTTTTTTTCCTACTCTCTTTATTGGTTATATTAAGGTAGTTAAGAATTGTACTAATTGTCAACTATATTCCCCTAAGGCACAAGCTATTCAAGATCCATTTCACCCTATCATCACCATAGGTCCTTTTTTGAAAATGGGATATTGATTTCATGGAATATAACCTTCCTTCTTCCGACGGTAATAAATACATTACAATGGCCATTTATTACTTCATGAAATGAGTTGAATCCATCCTCACTTTCAATAACATTATTGCTAATGCAACTAATTTATTTTTTCAATCATGTCATTTCTTGATTCAGTGTATCTCAAAAAAAATTGTTTCTAACCATGGCTATGATTTTCAATATGAAAACTCGCACGAGCTAGATTCATTGTTATGTTTTGACCATCAATATTCATATTATTATTATCTGTGGGTGAATGGAAAAAAATAGGTTGTTAATAAAATACTTAAAACCATGCTTTAATGGAATTTGAATAAGAACCATACCAACAAGCATCAACTGTTCTTCCTACCCTTATGGGCCTATAGAAAATCTGGGACTACCACTGATTTCACCCCCTTTCATCTTGTCCATGACATGGAGGAAATTTTATTGATCAAGTGCCAACTCCCCTCCCTCCATTTAGCTATAAAACTTATCCCTAATATCACTCCCTTATAATAGAGACTACTAACTTTAGAATGTGCAAATGAATATTTTTGTATCACCTTACAAATAATTGAAGTGACCAAGAAGCATTTTAAATCTCAATATGACAGGAAGGTTCACCTTCATGTATTTCATAGAGGATATCTAGTCTTAATGTATGACCAAGCCCATGATATCCTAGGTTGAATTTTTTTTGAATCATTATGGAAATGATATTACATTGTAAAAACAATCCTTGGAAAGGGGGCATATTTACTTATGTGGATAGAAGGGAAACTTCTCCCTTACCCTCACATTGCACTCTACATAAAGATATTTTACCCAGGATAATTTCTTTTAGAGAATTGTTTCATCTTGTATATAGATTAGACATGATTTTACATCCTGTTTCTAAATTTTTCATCGCATACATTGTCTTTGTACACCATTCAAATGGATCCCTCATTCTGTTGCTACATTGTTATACACAATTTTGTCACACTTTGATAAGTGTCATAAGTGTCGGACTTTTCTTTCCTAAGTGTCGCAAGTGTCACACTTCACTCTGCTTGGTGTCTTTAGTGTCACAAATTCCATGGTCCATTCTCTTAAGTGTCATACCTTATTTGTTTCACGTTTCCTAAGTGTCTCCACCTTAATACCATACAAGAGTGATCCATTACATCCCCTTGAGCATCAAGAAGAAGAAGACACCTTTAAACCCTGACAATTTGGCCTTTTTCAGTCAGTCGGCTCAATTTGACCATGGACACCCTCCTTCCATGCAGGGGGGGAATCCATACTCATGTTATAATTCAAGGGGGGAATCCTAGATTCCCAGTACACCACTTTGGGGGAGAATCCATTAATATTTGGTGAAATCCCATGAATCTAGGGGAAATATTCGAGTAAATTTTGGATGGTTATAGGTTTGTTTTCTTGTTTGCATCAACATATGATTTGAGCCTCCTTCCATTCTATCTTGGAGAAATAATAACCATGAATATAACTCATCATTTACTAAGATCCATTATTTTCTCAAACAAGTCCCCAATTTACCCTAAGTGGTTTGGATCCTATGAATCTATATAACCAGGCCATTTTAGAGTGAAAGGGGATGGAAGGAAAGCATACAAAAATTATGATCTTTTCAAGGAGTGACAAAACTTTGTTTGTGTAAATAATATTGAGTTGGATTAATGTTCAAGGGATGAAGAAGGAATCTTGGAGGATTGCAACATCATCAGGTTGTGAGCTCCATGATTTTCATTCAATAAAATAGCTTGGCCTAATTATCTTAAAATTTCTTGTTCATTTCTTGTCTATTTTATTACTTGGTGTAATTTATAAATAGTTAGGGTTGCTATTATTCAATCATAGATAGTAGTAGGATAAGGATTCACTACTATTGCGGATTTGACTTCGCGAGGGAGTTGCTTGGATTGGAGCTCAACCATTAGAGTGGTAAGGACAAACGTCCAAAATTAGGTGCACATACTTTCTCTCCTTCTCTTTCAACCCTTCCTAAATAAAATAGGATAGTTATATAGGAGTATTTTAGTGTCCATTTGTTAGAGGTTGTCTCACTTGTAGGAAACCCAAGTGAAGGGAACTCAACCTATCCACAGGGGGCG
>ML785849.1:398257-415224 GCA_009831015.1 Picea engelmannii
AAAAAGTCTTCAAAGTTCCTTTAGGAAGAACAAGGAACTCATGTTGTTCACCTCTCAAGTCAAGGGGAGAATCTCTTATCCTTCTTAGATTTATATATCTTCTCCTTTCTTCATGTCTCCTTTCCTCCCACCTTTCCTCTCATCTCTCTTGACGTCTTTCTTCATGTGCTTCTTTGCTTCTTTCTTCTCTTTCATCCATGTCTGGAAGTTTATAATTTTCCTAAAGAGTATTATTTTTAATTTTTAAGGTGTGTAGTTTCTTGCTTTTGCTTCTTTCAAGAGAATTCCCGAGAAGAGGACCAGGAATCTTAGACATCACACATTTCTAAAAATAAATAAAATTTCCTCATATCCATCATAGTGAAAAACAAAGACTTTGATCACATTCAAAATAAAATAAGGTGGATCACTCCCATAAGAGAATTTTTATAGAGTATTGCTTATACAAATTAAAAAAAGATTATGATCTAGATAAATTTCAAATACTTTATACTCAAGACTCGGAGTTATAAAATACAGTCAAAATTGATCCTGAATTAGTTCTCTGGGATTTCTCAAAAATAATAATGTTTGTTGCATCACATTGAAATTAAAGATGTTTGTCCAATGGATTGGGATTGGGGCTCTCGTGGACCATAAAGAAAACATATACAAGAAAGTATAAAATAGAAATAAGAACGTGGGTGGGTGTCCAACAATAACATCCAGTAAGAAGACAAAACAAGTTTATCATGATTTGGTTAAACTTTTCTAGATAAATAAGAATAATAACTGGATTAAAACCGATAAAGGAGGTAGGATCTTATCAGTATGGACTTACTATGATGGTATCTTGCTTCATTTGTTTGTTTTTGTTTCTTTTTACCCTTCCTTGTTGTTTGATTACCTGTCATAATTGCTTCTGCTAGAATTCTAGATATCTTGGCAATTGAATTGTTTAGCCATTCTGGAACATACTCCCTTAATGGGGCAACGATTACCTCTTGTTTTACTTTAATACCAAACAACTCTTTTTAAATTTCTCTAAAATCAATAGATTAATTTTGTAAACTATTTTCAATATTCTCATTTTCATTTGTGTACTCGTTAAGGCAGCTATCAACATCATCATGTGTAAATTCAATCATAGTATCAAACTTTTCAACTGATGCCCTTTTTAGTTCTTCAACTTGTTCTTCGAAATGTTGTCGAGTTATGAGCATTCAATTTGAGAGATAATTAGGGTCTGAGTCTTCAATAGTAGTTCCAGAAATATATAAATCAATATTTTTTGTGTATGCTTCAGTCTTCCTTCTCAATAAATCAAACAATTGAGTCCATGGTCCCTTTAATACATTAATTTTTTCAATTCAACAGGATTTTAGTTGTTTAATGCAGCTCGGAGAAGGTAGATTGTTTTTCTTTCTCAACTGCTCTGTCATTGCCAAAATCTTCATTGAAAACATTACAACTCCATCTATGTAAAACCCTTCATCATTTTTCAAATATAAATTCAAGTATTCCCTGATATTCTGGATTCTCAAACCGACAGGGGAAAAACATTTTTCCACCTCCCACAACTCTAAGATCAATGACATTATTTTCATAATATTCTCTTCAACAAAATTTCAAGAAGCAATAATCAAATTTGAGATTCCATTGACTCTAGCACTTGATTCTATGGTTTATTGAAAACTTTTCTCGAGACGAATCATGGCAATAGGGAAGCCAGGATAGGTGGAGGCATGAGGGTTGCTTCCAATTATTTAATTTTTTCTTTCAACTGAGCATTTTCTTCCGCCATATTGGCAATTGAAATATCCAATGCCTCTCCCATAACTTTATGAATGGAATAAAATATAGAAGGAAACATATTTCTCATATCAATGGTGGACCATAGTTTTCCAATTTTACTCTTCGCAGTTCTTTCAAAAAACTTTTTTTTAGATTCTTTGTCAAAAAGAGGCATTTTTCACAGTAAATGTTTCTTCATCAGAAAATGTCTCCTCCTAGACTATGAGTGCAAAAGTACGATGTTAATTTCCTATGGAAGGTACTTCTACACTTGGTAAGGGGATATTTTCAATATCCACATCTAATTCCATGTTATCCAATAATAAATCATTTTTTGGTGCGTGTGTTTCTTCTCCCTCTTGTTGTGAATTAGTCATTTTTCTTTTAATTTTTAGTTTCTAGGGGTTCTCGAAGATCCCTTGAGGAGGGTTTCTTTCTTCATCATCCCCTAATTTTTTACTCAGTATTTTTCTTGACTGTGATGTTCCGAGATGAAGATTTGTCTTTGGTAAAGAACTCCTTCTAGAAATAGCTAGTGATTGAGCATTCCTCTTATTCGAAGGCTTACCTATTTCCTTATGATGTTCTGTGGTAATTATGGTAGTTTGTAAATCATCGGAGTCTTTGTCAGCTTCTTCATTATTAGGTTTATGTCTATCATTATCCTCTTCTCTACTTACAATTGAATTTATAAGTGCAGGACTAAGTCCAACTAAAACCAAATGATTGTAGAAGAGATGACTTGGGTCAAAACCCTTGATTTCCTCAACATATATCAAGTTGGAATGATTGAAAAATGTAGCATACTCGTCAATTTTGGATATCCCTCTGATAAAACATTCACCGACTTTCAACTGAAGAGGTATGAATTTCTTTTTCCTTTTCTCAGAGAATGTGTGAAAATAGAATTTATATTATTTGGCTATTTCAATAATGAACAACTTATTAGATATGAAATATGGTAGAAAGTTGGGTTTTTCAATAGAGCATAAAACTTTGATGATATTGTAGTCCTCCATTTTTTCCATAATTCCTTTCCCTTTTAGAAAATTCGAAGCTTCCAATGAGAGTTAAGAAGTGTCTTCAACAAATACCAATTTCTTGAACTTAGAAAAAAAATCATTGTACACTTCATAGAAATGATGGTTGAACTATGCCTCCATAAATATTGATACCACATAGTCATGGGGTCCACCTTTACTCTAACCATTATAGAAACATTTAAACCCTCAAAATTATTGCAATATGTGAAATAAAATAACAAATAAGATGGCATTTAAAACTTCTTCTCGGTTTTGAAATTTGTCAACTATGCAGTGATTTCATTTGAAATAATATTCGCCTAGTTGAAGATTTTGTTTTCGTGGACTGTTAAATGAAGTATATATAATGCCAATCGAGGAATAGTTTTTGTAGAATCTTGACGAACAATTCGAGTAAATAAGCAGGAAATTTATTTATAAGGATTCTTCAAAGAACTTACTTGAATTCTAGATATATCTTCTGTCATTGATGCAGGGTCATGCAAATATTCTTGGAGAAGTTTGATTCCATTATTTTTTCTCTTCATAAAATTTCTATCTTCCTCCTCTTTGTAAACCATGTTTGGATCTACTAATTTCAACATCTCCCTGAATATTGAAGGCACCAAGGAAAAAGGAGAATTGATCTGCAAAACAGTGACCCTTCTATTTTGGACAAACTTGTCAATGCACCAGGAGAGAATATCCTTGCATTCAAAGACTTATGGAATGAAAAATGCAATAATTATCCTTGAATTCCACACCTTGTTGTTTTCTTTATCAAGCAGACTCGAATAATACTAGTATGATCAGGACCAATGATAGTTTTGATATTCTATAGTGAAGAGGTTGAAGGTATCCCCACAGAACTGTTGTTTTCTCATGAATAATTTTGTGTAGCTGGCCATATTTTCTTATATTATAACTTTACACAGTAAAATGATTTTAGGTTAGATTTTCTTTCTATGGAAGAATTTAATCAAAATAAATGTGAATAACCTCAATATAAATGTCATTAATTATCGGCCATTCAATAAATGAATTTAGTATTTAAATCCATAAATATAGCATTAAATGTGTCCTCGAGAGATGTGAAGGAAGGGACATGTAACAATGGAGATTCTAAGTGAACAATCATAAAGGAAGGGAAAGTTTGTAAGTTCGAAGGTCTATAAGTACAAAAGTCTAAATGGATGAAATGACTAAGTGTGGGATATGTCGAGCAGACTGATGGATGAGTGGAAGTGTAACATGTAGGTTCGTGAGTCCGAATGTCCAAAAATCTATGATGCAAAAATAAACTAAGTGTTGGGCGGACTGATATAGAGGTAAAGAAAGGATAATATGAGTCTAAAGGTATGCAAGTCTGAAAGTCCACAAACATAGTAAAAATGACTAAGTGTGGTAATCTTGTCTCAACAAGAAAGGGAAAAAGAGGGGAATATGAGAGATTGGGGAAGGGAAAATATAGAAGGGGAATAGAAAAGGTAAGAAAAGAAACGAGAAAATTAGAAATAAAGGGGAAGTAGAAAAGGGGTTCAACACTTTCATACTCACAAAAGAACTCCTTGTGAGGATTCATATGAAAGAATGCACCTGATTTAATCATCCATTCCTCATG
Source organism: Picea engelmannii (assembly GCA_009831015.1). Classification (NCBI taxonomy): domain Eukaryota; kingdom Viridiplantae; phylum Streptophyta; class Pinopsida; order Pinales; family Pinaceae; genus Picea; species Picea engelmannii. The sequence continues at coordinate 402,674 of ML785849.1, forward strand.
ATCTACGTGTATTCTTAAAGAAGCCAAGTACACATCCCCTCCTTCTTCCATGGAGGTTTTTTCTTTTTTTGAAGGACCATCTTCAGATCTCTTCCCTCTATCAACACTTTTGGATCTACATTGCTTGTTGTAGTGCCATTTTTTTCCACATCTCCAACATACCTTTACAAACTTTCTGGGATATTTAGATCTTCCCTTATATTTAGATCTCCCACTTGAGGACTTAGATATACTTTCCTGGGTGCGCTGTCTTACAAATAATGCATTTTTTATCCATCCTTCCATGTTCTTATGTCTCGGCTCCTCTGACAATAAGGATGAGACCACATCATCAAAACTTAAAGTAGTTGTATTACTACATATAGCCACAACCAGACTAAGCCATGATTCTGGTAAAGCGCACAATAAACTAACACACTTATACTCATCATGAATCTTATTATCAATAGAGAATAGTTGACTTACCACAACATTGAAGGAGTTTAGATTCTTTTTCAGTGAGTCTCCACATTTTATTTTCATGTTGTACACCTTCTTTCATAGGAACAATTTATTTACCAGGGACTTTGAATGATACAAAGCCCCTATATTTTCCCATAGTGATTTGGTTGTACATTCTTCTGACACATTTATTAATACAGAATCTAAGAGACACAACTAGATTTTTCTCTTTTCCTTCCAATCAAATTTTTTACAATCTTCTGGTGATGTTTCTGTAGGTGCAGTACCTGGATCCACAGTGATCCATTGATCTTTTTCCACCAATATATCTTCCATATTGAGCTTCCACAACTTAAAAAAAATTCCCATTAAATTCCTCGATCTGTATTTTCAAATTTCTCACCATTTATTTTCACCTGAAGAATCGATACTGCAAATCTCCCACTATAACAAGGTTTATCACGTACCTGAGCCAAACCGTTAGAGATAAAGGAGTCCCCTTGAAGGTAATAATAGTTATGATACCAAATGTAGATTTAAACCTTGTACAATTATTTAATGCAAACAAATTCTTAATAAAAGTAGAAAATATACAATGGAAAACACACACATTACACAAATATTTTACCCTGGAAACCCAAACCTGGAAAACCAACAACCTATTTAGAGTCACACCTCCAATATTCTTTATTCATTATCTTCTTCATTCTTTAAAATAAAATATACATAGATGATCTTGTGGCATCCAAACCCCTAATCCATTGACCCAGATTAGTCAACAACCCTAATTCATTAACAAGAATTAGAAAACCATCATCGAAAACCATGTGTCAAAAAACCTCCAAAACAGATGCAAAAAATTGCCAAAACAAATGCAAAAAAACACTAGAATTTTATTTTTTGAGGGATCCACCCCCAAACCCCCTTCCTCCCATATAAATGTACAATACATGGGACCAATATTGCAATGAATATAACACATACCCAACATGGTATATGCAAACACCCCAAGAGATCCATATCAAAGTAGAAAAAATTATACTTCAGTATATCCAGGGTACAATTCAATTTGGGATACGATATAGCTAAGGGGGGACTCCCTTGTTGGTTATTTTCACTGATTTAGATTCAGTCAATGACCCTGATGATCAAAATTATATTATGGGTTCTATTTCAGCCTTGTTTCTAGACTTTTCAGTTGGGATTATAAGAAACAACAAGTTATTTCTCTTTCTTTGGTAAAAGCAGAGTACGAAGCAGTGGTTAATGCAAGTCAATAAGCCTTATATATTTGAAAATCCCATTCATAGTTTGGATTTCATTAACAACATCAAACCACTCTATGGTGTGATAATCAGAGTTCCATAAGCTCGCCAAATATCTAGTTCAACATTAGTGAAACAAACACATTGAGAAACACATACACTTCATTAGAAAGATCATTCATGATCAAGTTATTGAAGTGCTCTTTCTCCCTACAAATGATCAATTTGAATACATTTTCACAAAGTTTCTTACAAAAGAGAATTTTTCCAAACTTAAATATACATTAAGAGTTTAAGAAGTTATCAATAAGGGGGGATGAGCTCTAGTGCCTCCTTCCTTCTCCTATTTTTTCAACTTAATTTGTAAATCCTTTATTCGTATCCCAAGTTTTTCTTAAAGGGGGGGGGATGTTATGATATTTATACACTAAGGATTTAGTTAAAATAAAATTGGTCTAATGTGTCTTTAAGTAAAAGTCTTTTTATTTAGTGTGTTTCTTTCATATGCATTAGTATGCATTCATATTTATGTTATTTGGTGGTCATGATATGTTCTATACATAGAGTGATTTGATGACCCATATTCGCCTCGATATTAATGAATATATTGATCCATGGCTTAACACTTTATTGTTCCATGATCTCTATTTAAATAGAATGGGGGTTACTTTGATAGTTATCAATTATGAGAAACTCTCTTGTAAAATATTTTTCTTTTGCATCAATATATTTCCTCAAGTGGTCATGTTGGTCAAGGTCATGGATTGTTTTCCTCTTTAAGTTTTTTAACAATGTAAAAAAATTGATATTATGATATTTTATTTGGTTGTTTGAGTGGTTATTGAAGGTGTTTTTCATATGTGGGAATGCCCTTTTTTTCAAACAAAACTTATTCATGCAGGTTGTTTTTTTCCTACTCTCTTTATTGGTTATATTAAGGTAGTTAAGAATTGTACTAATTGTCAACTATATTCCCCTAAGGCACAAGCTATTCAAGATCCATTTCACCCTATCATCACCATAGGTCCTTTTTTGAAAATGGGATATTGATTTCATGGAATATAACCTTCCTTCTTCCGACGGTAATAAATACATTACAATGGCCATTTATTACTTCATGAAATGAGTTGAATCCATCCTCACTTTCAATAACATTATTGCTAATGCAACTAATTTATTTTTTCAATCATGTCATTTCTTGATTCAGTGTATCTCAAAAAAAATTGTTTCTAACCATGGCTATGATTTTCAATATGAAAACTCGCACGAGCTAGATTCATTGTTATGTTTTGACCATCAATATTCATATTATTATTATCTGTGGGTGAATGGAAAAAAATAGGTTGTTAATAAAATACTTAAAACCATGCTTTAATGGAATTTGAATAAGAACCATACCAACAAGCATCAACTGTTCTTCCTACCCTTATGGGCCTATAGAAAATCTGGGACTACCACTGATTTCACCCCCTTTCATCTTGTCCATGACATGGAGGAAATTTTATTGATCAAGTGCCAACTCCCCTCCCTCCATTTAGCTATAAAACTTATCCCTAATATCACTCCCTTATAATAGAGACTACTAACTTTAGAATGTGCAAATGAATATTTTTGTATCACCTTACAAATAATTGAAGTGACCAAGAAGCATTTTAAATCTCAATATGACAGGAAGGTTCACCTTCATGTATTTCATAGAGGATATCTAGTCTTAATGTATGACCAAGCCCATGATATCCTAGGTTGAATTTTTTTTGAATCATTATGGAAATGATATTACATTGTAAAAACAATCCTTGGAAAGGGGGCATATTTACTTATGTGGATAGAAGGGAAACTTCTCCCTTACCCTCACATTGCACTCTACATAAAGATATTTTACCCAGGATAATTTCTTTTAGAGAATTGTTTCATCTTGTATATAGATTAGACATGATTTTACATCCTGTTTCTAAATTTTTCATCGCATACATTGTCTTTGTACACCATTCAAATGGATCCCTCATTCTGTTGCTACATTGTTATACACAATTTTGTCACACTTTGATAAGTGTCATAAGTGTCGGACTTTTCTTTCCTAAGTGTCGCAAGTGTCACACTTCACTCTGCTTGGTGTCTTTAGTGTCACAAATTCCATGGTCCATTCTCTTAAGTGTCATACCTTATTTGTTTCACGTTTCCTAAGTGTCTCCACCTTAATACCATACAAGAGTGATCCATTACATCCCCTTGAGCATCAAGAAGAAGAAGACACCTTTAAACCCTGACAATTTGGCCTTTTTCAGTCAGTCGGCTCAATTTGACCATGGACACCCTCCTTCCATGCAGGGGGGGAATCCATACTCATGTTATAATTCAAGGGGGGAATCCTAGATTCCCAGTACACCACTTTGGGGGAGAATCCATTAATATTTGGTGAAATCCCATGAATCTAGGGGAAATATTCGAGTAAATTTTGGATGGTTATAGGTTTGTTTTCTTGTTTGCATCAACATATGATTTGAGCCTCCTTCCATTCTATCTTGGAGAAATAATAACCATGAATATAACTCATCATTTACTAAGATCCATTATTTTCTCAAACAAGTCCCCAATTTACCCTAAGTGGTTTGGATCCTATGAATCTATATAACCAGGCCATTTTAGAGTGAAAGGGGATGGAAGGAAAGCATACAAAAATTATGATCTTTTCAAGGAGTGACAAAACTTTGTTTGTGTAAATAATATTGAGTTGGATTAATGTTCAAGGGATGAAGAAGGAATCTTGGAGGATTGCAACATCATCAGGTTGTGAGCTCCATGATTTTCATTCAATAAAATAGCTTGGCCTAATTATCTTAAAATTTCTTGTTCATTTCTTGTCTATTTTATTACTTGGTGTAATTTATAAATAGTTAGGGTTGCTATTATTCAATCATAGATAGTAGTAGGATAAGGATTCACTACTATTGCGGATTTGACTTCGCGAGGGAGTTGCTTGGATTGGAGCTCAACCATTAGAGTGGTAAGGACAAACGTCCAAAATTAGGTGCACATACTTTCTCTCCTTCTCTTTCAACCCTTCCTAAATAAAATAGGATAGTTATATAGGAGTATTTTAGTGTCCATTTGTTAGAGGTTGTCTCACTTGTAGGAAACCCAAGTGAAGGGAACTCAACCTATCCACAGGGGGCGAATTCTCACCACAGTAAATTGGTGACTCCACTGGGGACAACCATATAGTTCTTCTTAGGTTTCCATCCCTTTGAATCCTTTTAATTTTTCTACATCTTGCTTCTTTTTATTTGGCACCCTTATTCTCATCCAAACCATGATTGTTTCTTAGAAATTTTATAAAAATTGAGCCTTTAGGACCCCTGCAGAGCATCCATTCCTCCTTGGACACCCACTATATAAATTCCACAGAGAATACTATAATATTGTTGATAATCCATTTAGGAGAATCCATCACCCCCTGTACATCCTTTCTACCATTCTGGAGGAGCGTCCTCCTGTAGCAGACTAGTTTGTGAGCCCTATTTTTTCTTTTTCTAAAATTTTGCTCAGTTTATCTATGATTGTTTGAGTTTATTCTTTGAGTATTTATGATCAAATCAATATGGTTGGATTATATTAATCATATATTTTATTCAGAGATATTGGTTTCTTTCTTTCTCATCCTATTTTCAGCTTACTTGTGTGTTTGAGCTTGCCTAGTCTTTTAGCCTAGAAACTCCCTAGTTTGTTTATGATTGTGCTTGACTGAGAACTTGACATTATCACTAATTTTTATTTCCTTCTTTTAAGTTTTCATTGGTTTATTGGTTATGATACCTTTCATATTCATTGAAACATCTCACGTTTATGGATGATTAGGACTCTGTCGTTCACTGCAACCCTGTTTCTTGGTGCTCGTGTTATAAGGATTTTTCATGAGTGTTTGTATTTATTCTCCTCTGTATCTTTGGGTTCTTGATTGAAAAAGTTATCTCACACTTATTTTATTTCAGTTATCATATTTTTGAGTGTAATTTGTTTGGTTACTTTTTTTCCTCGTACTTCTTTGTGTCAAACATAGATCTCTTTCATTTCTCTTGAAAGTTAAGAAGCAAAAAAGTCTTCATATTCCATTGCATACATTATCAAACAAAGAAGTGTTTTCATTCTTTAGGAACTTGTTTCGGTATATGCTTGGAAAAAGAGCTATTTTTCATTTGCATTTTGAATTTTTGGACACATTTTCTTGGTATTTTGGTGTCATATTGATCCCTGGAATCGAAAGTTTCATAGTTTTGAGTTCTTTCTTGTGATAAGAAGGATATAACTCTTCTCCTTCCCATACATAGGATTCATTGAAAATAATGCATTGCATCTCATTCGTATGCATCCTAATGGATTCACATCTCTGACACATCATCAGTTTCATCTTTGTGAACCCTTTGATTAAAAATCCATTAAAATCAATCACGTGATAATTAAATCAACTAGAACATTTGTTGGTTTTAGCACACCAACAATAGCACAAGATTAGGGTTTTTGGACGAGGTAAAGTGAGTAAATTGTCCAATAATACTAAAAATACTATAGAACACTAGCGAGTGTGCAAGTCCAACTTTTGTATATGCATAGTTGGGAACCCCCTCTCACACAGGGGGTAAACCCAAGGTCACATGCGGAAGAGAAACGATATTGCCCTCCAAATATTGACCAATCATAGCAGAGTGAGCATATATTGGGGGTTTTCTTTAGAAACCACTGGTTCCATTTGGTGTTGGTTCTTTGTGAATCCTTAATCTATTCGGGTCCTCAGGAGTCTTACCAAACCACTTTTCTTGAATTTTCTTGAAGAGCTTCAGAATTTGATATCCTACCCATATGTTCAATCTTGATTGTCGATTGTACTCTCCTAGAGGATGACTATGAGTTGATAACCTTAGTGGAATTTCCTAGGTATCTACAGAGGTGACTATGGGGGGATTCCCATGGTACCTATGGTAGATGTCATATCACACTCTTAATACCCTTGGAGGGTGATCCCATGAAAGTGAGGGTTACTTACACCGAGAAGGGTTGTTATGTGGAGGTCAGGGTAACTGCTTCTCATTTCTTCATTGACGGATTGAAATCCCATATTCATAATATCCTTGAACCTAATGTTGCTTGGTTAATTTCTTTTTGTTTTCTTAGGGGTGTGTTTCTTTTATTTTCTTCGTCGACCTTGGGATTATAAATTTCACAATATACAAGGTATGGAACCTGAAGTTTGGGATCCAAATTATGAAACAGAGAGTGTAGCTCCTGGAAGTGACCATCACGTAGAAGAACCGGTCACAACCTTCATAGAAAGCATGGAATCTTACAAAAATCCTCTTTTCACTCATCCTCTTGGCCCACCACTCACTAATCCACCATCCATGATGTTTGTTGATGATCATTATTCTTATAGATTATCGCTCGGTTCCACCATTACATCATCTTTTGGCACGATCCCATCATCTTTTTGTTTTCCTGAATGACCTGGGAATTTACCTTTTTCCACAAATCTTGTAATTGATATTGTTGGTGCTTCTTCTTTACCGGAAATGTCAGTGACCCAGGTAATATCAACTCAACCAATTGCGCATACATCTTTCTTTGCACATGGGTCAGGTAGCATTCCTGCTTCACTAATTCCACACATGAACACACCAAGTTCCTTACTTGGTCATTCCATCAGTCAGATGGACAATAGTCAAGTCCTTCATACAACCATGGTTCCACAAGATACTCATCCTCCATCTCAACCATCATAGATTAGTACGCCCTACATTAAAGGTCAATCTTCAATGGAAGGCCAACCTTCATTTGGGGGGAAACCTTTAGTCGCAGGGAAACGTTTTACTAGGGGGAAACCTACATGGTTGAAATAACAACCTACCTGGGGGCACTCTGCTCTTGATAATCCTTCCATCCCTACCAAATTATCGTTCGACATCCCAAAATTTGACCAAAAACCTGGGGAATATCCTAACAATGATTATATGACTTTCCATTTATGGTGCTCTTCCAACTCTTTGATGGATGATTCCCTCCGTCTTAGGATTTTTCATAGAACACTTATAGGTTTTGCAGCGAAATGGCATAATTGTAAATGTGTTGAACCTTCAAAGAATAGATCTAGATAGGAATTGACATACACACTTGCATAGAAAATATGAGGAAAGAAAAGAAGAAGATAAAGAATGGAAGAATTCACATTAACCAAATGAATGAATGATAATTTACACATGATATATTATGTATAAATCAACCAATGCACACTGGAGGAGAATCCAATGTGCCATAGTGGTGGTCTAGAGTGATCTGGACACACACCAATAGTTACGGGAGTAAAATGCCACCTAGTCTAGTCTCTCGGGAAGTTACGGGAGTGAACTTACACCTAGTTGAGTTAACTAGTCTATCAGTCTTCAGTTAACTAACTGATACATAGTGAAGTGAGGAGGATATTAGGGAATCATGGGTAATGCGCTATTCTAGTGATGATCCCAAGGACAATGTGGATTAACTGGTGATTATCCTAATGTTGCATGGTGATAATCCCAATGAAGCATCTAGACTCCACTCAACTGATCAAACTTAAGTGAAAACTGAAGAGAATATTATACCTAGAGAAATATTCTTCCTAAAATATAGGAGACTAAATAATAAATAATAAACATAGGAAAAACCTTAGGAAAAATAAATCCTAGGTGTGTGTGAAGTGACTCCAACACCCCCTCTGAACATCACTATGGTGAAAATAAAGAATGGGTCACGGAAACGAGACCATGTTAGGTACCCAAATACAAAAGATACATTGAAATAAAGAGAGGAAAGAGGGAAAACATCATGGGAAACCCCCCCCCCCTCAAAGTACAATGCACGTAAAAAGAAGAACCGACAATTGTTAGGAAACTATGTCCTTCACTCCAAGATGGTTGCACTCCAATATGGTTGCATAGATAATGGAACTCCTGCTTAGTGAAGTTATTGCTGAAGATATATGCAGTCTGTTCTGTTAAAGGAAAAAACTGCAAGTCGATGATCCCCTGGTGTACTAAGTATCATATGTAGTGCATGTGGATATCAATGTGCTTTGCCCGCTACCTCTGAAATGGATCTCTGTAGAACTTCATAGTTCTCTTGTTTTCACACCATATGGCGATCGACCGATGAAACTGAATTCCCAACTAAGTGAGAAAATGTTCTAGCCACATAGATTGAATGGTTATGTTAACTACCCCTTTATACTCCACCTCAATTAAAGATAAAGCAATAACATCCTGCTTCTTACTCGACCAACAAATAGGCCCAGAACCAAGAATGAGTGAGTAACCATATGTGGACTTGTGACCAGTGTTATCACCAACCTAGTCAGAATCAATGAATCTGATGAGGTCCAATTTAGAGTCTTTTAAATAGTGAATCCCAAAAGTGATGGTTCCCTATACATATTGAAGGATATGCTTTGCAGCCTTCCAACTTAGCTCATGTGACTCCTGCATGAACCCGGAGAGTGCGCCAAATTAATAGGAGAGGTTTGGTGTGGAGTGTGTGAGATAAAACAATCCCCCCACTAGATGTATGTATAGTGTGATGTCAATCAGTGGATTGTCCTCACCATCCTCAAGTTCGACTCCTGATAGGAAAGGAGTTGGAGCAGATTTGCAGTCTGTCATGTAAAATATCTCAAGGAGATCTCGTGCATACTTTTCCTAAGACAGTTTGATGCCTGATGCATCTTGTTGGTTTTATCAACTCCCTTCTCAATTTATCTGAGTTATTGACCCAGGGTTCATGTTATTCGGGGTTCCAACAAAGCCTCTAACTATCGACCCTCCTGGTAAACTAGAAGGCAGCACAATGCCCAGAAGGTAATGTGCAGTCTCACCCAAGATAGCTAAGGATGGTTGACTGTAAGACTCAGGTGTTTACTATTCGCAAATATTTAACAGATAGTTAATAGACAGCGAATGCTTCTCATTGATGGCAACAGTGAAGATGACATGAGAACAACAAGTTTGTAATTGACAGGCAAACAGAAGATAACCTCAGAGAGGTGAATGATCAAAAGCAGTGAAAGATCGAAGGAAGCGAATGATCGAAGGCAGCGAATGATCAAAGGCAGCGAATGAGCGAAAGTTTGAAAAGAAGAATCTCTTATCGTTGAAGAGGGAGATAGATCTCAACCGTTAGATCCGAGCGCAGGGTCCGACCACCGTTGGATCGAGGAGAACCTACACGGTCTTTAAAGAGCAAGGAGAAGAGGGCGTAATCGCAATATGAAAGATCGCGATGAAATCTGAGCCGTCAGATCTAGCTTTGATCTAGACCGTTGATTTTCTTCATGGAGTATCGGGGATCGGGACCTTGAAGTGACAAAAACACTTGAGAACAAAGAATGTCGAAATCGCGATATGAGAATTCGCGATTTAATCGCAGCCGTTAAGTTAAGAAGTGATCTGGACCGTTGATTTTCTTCATGAAGTATTGGGGATCGGCACTTTGAAGTGACATAAACACTTGACAACAAGAATGTCGAAATCGCGATATGTGATATGGTGATTCAATCATAGTCGTTAAATCAAGATTGGATCTGGACCGTAGATGTAACTCCATATCATAATTTCGGGAATCGTGACATCAAGAGGACTAGAAAACAAGGCAACAAAAATGCAGAAATCGCGATATGCGATATAGCGATTCAATCACAGCCATTGAATCGAGAACATATCTGGACTGTTGGCTCAACTCCGTGTCGTAGTTTCGCGAATTGCAATATGGAGAGACAAAAGAAACAAAGCAACTTGAATTACGAATTTGCGATATGCGAAATCGCAAAAGCCCCTTATGCATAAGGTCGTGGTCACAACCCTTGGTCACGAAAAGAGAAGGAGTCAATCGAGATACGCTCCATTTCGGAGTTTCGGAGATTGCGACATGAAGTGTCAAGACACTTGGGCACAGGAATGCCGAAATGCCGAAACCCGATTTAAAAAAGGCAAGAATAGTAAAGGTCATCCAATGGTGTATATAAAACTTGAATGAGATCGGAGGGTTACTGCTCTTTCTCACAGATTAACTTTTTAGTTACAAATCCGTTAGTGAAATGGACTCATCATTGCCAATCAGTTGTCATTTCAGTTGCTTAGACAGTTGTTGCCATTTTTCCTAAGGAGTTGGGAAGTTGAACCGTCGTGTTCGTGTGTATAAAAGAAGATGAAACAGACTGTGTCTGGTTGGTTGTTCCGCAAGTGAAAAAGAATGTAACTGTAAGAATATACAAGAAGAGGATGCGCAGTAGGAGATTGAGTATAGGTGAAGTGTGAGATGAAATGCAGAGAAGAATAATAGAACGAGTTGAAGAAGAGCAGAATGAGAGTACGGTTCGATGCAGAGCATACCTGTTGAATAGACAGAGGATGAGAAGAGAAGCAAAATAGTGTGCAGAAGACCAGATTTACAGAACAAAGAAAGATTGGTAAGAACTGATTTATCTGTAAAGTTGAATGTTTATTTATCCATTTATATTTCAGGGTGGAAGGGAGGTGCTCGGGAGGACTGTTATCCTCAAAGGTTAAAGTGGGAGCTTGAACACAGGAAGTTGTAGCTTCCATCTGGTTGTAGCCAGAGAAACCAGGTTGGAAGGGTGGTGCTAGGGAGAACAAGTGTTCTCTGTTATACATGTTGGAGCCTGTGTAATGGGAATTCGGTGCTTCCATCTAGTTGGTGCTAGAACATTAAGGAAGTTGGTGCTTCCATCCAGTTGGTGCTGGAATATTCAGGAAGTTGGTGCTTCCATCCAATTGGTGCTAGAACATTCAGGAAGTTGGTGCTTCCATCTAGTTGGTGCTGGAATATTCAGGGAGTTGGTGCTTCCTTCTAGTGGGTACTAGAGAAACCAGAGAGTTGGTGCTCTCAAACAAGTTGCAACTTGTAAAACAAAGGTTGCAGCCTCACATTGAGTTGGTGCTCAATTATAGATGATGTACATAACTTAAAAGAGTGCCTATCATTTCGAAGAAGAAGAGGTTTTCTCCCTTTATGGGTTTCCTCGTGAAAAATCTGTCTCTATGTATACTTTATGTGTGATTGTTATTATTTATCTTTACTGTCCATAGGATGTATATTGTTGATGACCACATGAGGAAATTTTAATAATGATTTAACATACTTAAAATTGTTTAAGCTCACATACAACTGATTCACCCCCCCCTTCTCAGTTGTATTAATAATTTCAACAATTGGTATCAGAATGGATTCCTTTTATTTAAAGGTAGATCTGTAAGCTTAAACATGACAAGTCATGAAGGGACTTTGGCCTCTAAGCCCCCTCTGTTTGATGGAACAAATTTTGCCTTCTAGAAGATCAGAATGAGAACATACTTAATGGCCTTGGGTGCTGATGTTTGGGATGTAGTAGAGACTCGATATACAAAGCCTGTTGTGCTAGCCACCAAGGATGATAAGTTAGAGTTTAGTTTTAATGCTAAGGGGATGAATGCTATATTGAATGGACTTGTTGAAGCTAAGTTTGTAAAGGTGATGCATCTTGATACTGCCAAAGCAATGTGGGATAAACTTATTAATAGTTATGAAGGAAATGAGAAAGTAAAAGATGCCAAACTTCAAACATACAGATTGAAATTTGAACAACTAAAGATGAATGAAGATGAAACAATTTGCAAGTATTTTTTAAGACTTGAAGAACTTGTAAATGCCATGAAGGGTCTAGGTGAGACGTTTGATGACTCACTCTTAGTTCAGAAGATTTTAAGATCTATGCCTGATAAATTTAATCCAAAAGTCTCTGCAATAGAAGAATTAAATGATCTTAAAACTCTG
>ML785849.1:418333-437995 GCA_009831015.1 Picea engelmannii
TAATTATGTTTGTAAGCTGAAGAAGGCCTTATATGGACTAAAACAAGCACCACGAGCTTGGTATTATAGACTGGACAAATTTCTACAAGAAAAAGGGTTCAAGAAAGGTACTGTTGACAGTAACCTTTACATTAAATCTGAAGACGATAATTTACTAGTTGTTTTGGTTTATGTAGATGATATTATTTTTGGTTGTACTAATGAATCATCTGTCCAGTGGTTTTCTAACTCTATGCAAACAGAATTTGAAATGTCTGTGATAGGAGAGCTGTCATATTTTCTTGGGTTACAAGTAAAACAAAGCTCTGCAGGAATTTTTATCTCTCAAGAAAAATATTTGAAAGAGATGTTGAAGAAATTTCAGATGGAATATTCCTCTACAGTTAGCACACCTATGGTGGCTGGTTGCAAGCTGAGTAAAGATGATATCTCAACTGATGTTGATCAAAGACCATATATCTCTATGATAGGCAGTCTCCTGTACATCACAGCATCCTGTCCTGATATAATGCAAGCTGTTGGAATGGTAGGTTGTTTTCAGTCTGCTCCTAAACAAATTCATTTGGTAGCTGTCAAGAGAATATTTAAATACTTGAAGGGAACAATGACTTATGGACTGTGGTATCCTAGAAATCAGAATTTCCAGTTAACTGCTTATTCAGATGCAGACTGGGCAAACTGTGTTGATGAGAGAAAAAGCACCAGTGGAGGAGCATTTTTTCTCGGTGACACATTAGTTGCATGGCTTAGTAAGAAGCAAGGATATATTTCATTATCCACTATAGAGGCAGAATACATTGTTGTTGCTACTTGTTGCACACAAATATTATGGATGATACAAACTCTTGCAGATCTGAAGGTAACTTACACTGATCCTATTACAATTCATTGTGATAACACAAGTGCCATTAGTGTCTCCAAGAATCCTGTTCTTCATTCCAAGACTAAGCATATTCCAATCAAGTACCATTTTCTCCGAGAACAAGTTACAAACAAAATTGTTCAGCTGAATTATATTCCTTCCAAAGAACAGTTTGTTGATATCTTTACTAAACCATTAGCAGCGACCCCTTTTGGATACCTTCGTCAAAAGTTGGGGTTATAATCTCTGGTGTTTAATCTGTTCACCTGGTCAGGAGGAGTACTTATTGACTATCTGGTGTATTCCAAAGATGCTTATAGTCGACAGGGGGAGTATGTTTTTGCAACAGATCAGGGGAAGCATGTTTCTTCTTTGACATTGATGCCAAAGGGGGAGAAAAGAGAAGGAGAGAAGATATGAATACATGTGGGTTCTTGGAAGATCTGAATACATGTGGGTGCTTGTGTTTCCATCAATGCCAAAGGGGGAGATTGTTGGAAAATATTTAACAGACAGTTAACAGACAACGAATGCTTGTCATTGATGGCAACAGTGAAGATGACATGAGAAAAACAAGTTTGTAATTGACAGGCAAACAGAATATAAGTTCAGAGAGGTGAATGATCGAAAGCAGTGAAAGATCGAAGGCAGCGAATGATCGAAGGCAGCGAATGATCAAAGGCAGCGAATGAGCGAAAGTTTGAGAAGAAGAATCTTTGATCGTTGAAGAGGGAGACAGATATCAGCCGTCAGATCCAAGCGCAGGGTCTGACCACTGTTGGATCGAGGACAACCTGCACGGTCTTTAAAGAGAAAGGAGAAGAGGGCGTAATCGCAATATTAAATATCGTGATGAAATCTGAGCCATCAGATCTAGCTTTGATCTAGACAGTTGATTTTCTTCATGGAGTATCAGGGATCGGGACCTTGAAGTGACAAAAACACTTGATAACAAAGAATGTCGAAATTGCGATATGAGAATTCGCGATTTAATCCCAGCCGTTAAGTTAAGAAATGATCTAGACCGTTGATTTTTTTCATGAAGTATCGGGGATCGAGACTTTGAAGTGACAAAAACACTTGACAACAAGAATGCCGAAATCACGATATGCGATATGGCGATTCAATCACGGTCGTTAAATCAAGCTTGGATCTGGACCATAGATGTAACTCCATATTGGAGTTTCGGGAATCGTGACATCAAGAGGAATAGAAAACAAGGCAACAAAAATGTCGAAATCGCGATATGCGATATCGCGATTCAATCACAGCCATTGAATCGAGAACATATCTGGACCGTTGGCTCAAATCTGTGTCGGAGTTTCATGAATCACAATATGGAGAGACAAAAGAAACAAAGAAACTTGAATTACAAAGTTGTGATATGCGAAATCGTGAAAGACCCTTATGCATAAGGCCATGGTCACAACCCTTGGTCACGGAAAGAGAAGGAGTCAATCGAGATACACTCCATTTCAGAGTTTTGGAGATCGCGACATGAAGTGTCGAGACACTTGGGCACAGGAATGCTGAAATGCCGAAACATGATTTAAAAAAGGCAAGAATAGTAAAGGTCATCCAATGGTGTAGATAAAACTTGAATGAGATCGGAGGGTTACTACTCTTTCTCACAAATTAACTTTTCAGTTACAAATCCGCTAGTGAAATGGACTCATGATTTCCAATCAGTTGGCGTTTCAGTTGCTTAGACAGTTGTCGTCATTTTGCCTAAGGATTTGGGAATTTGAACCATCGTGTTCGTGTGTATAAAAGAAGACGAAACAGACTGTGTCTGGTTGGTTGTTCTGCAAGTGAAAAAGAATGAAACTGTAAGAATATACAAGAAGAGGACGCGCAGTAGGAGATTGAGTATAGGTGAAGTGTGAGATGAAATGTAGAGAAGAATAACAGAATGAGTTGAAGAAGAGAAGAATGAGAGTACGAGTCGATGCAGAGCATACCTGCTGAATAGATAGAGGATGAGAAGATCAGCAGAACAGTGTGCAGAAGACCATATTTACAGAACAAAGAAAGATTGGTAAGAATTGATTTATCTGTAAAGTTGAATGTTTATTTATCCATTTATATTTCAGGGTGGAAGGGAGGTGCTCGGGAGGAATATCGTCCTCAAAGGTTCAAGTGGGAGCTTGAACACAGGAAGTTGTAGCTTCCATCTGGTTATAGCCAGAGAAACCAGGGTGGAAGGGTGGTGCTAGGGAGAACAAGTGTTCTCTGTTATACATGTTGGAGCCTGTGTAATGGGAAGTTGGTGCTTCCATCCAGTTGGTGCCGGAACATTCAGGAAGCTGGTGATTCCATCCAGTTGGTGTTGGAATATTCAAGAAGTTGGTGCTTCCATCCAGTTGGTGATGGAACATTTAGGAAGTTGGTGCTGGAATATTCAGGGAGTTGGTGCTTCCTTCTAGTGGGTGCTAGAGAAACCAGAGATTTGGTGCTCTCAAACAAGTTGCAACTTGTAAAACAGAGGTTGCAGCCTCACATTGAGTTGGTTCTCAATTATAGATGATGTACAGAACTTAAAAGAGTGCCTATCATTTCGAAGAAGAAGAGGTTTTCTCCCTTTATGGGTTTCCTCGTGAAAAATCTGTCTTTGTGTATACTTTATGTGTGACTGTTATTCTTTATATTTACTGTCCATAGGCTGTATATTGTTGATGACCACATGAGGAAATTTTAATAATGATTTAACAGACTTAAAATTGTTTAAGCTCACATACAACTGATTCACCCCCCCCCCCTTCTCAGTTGTATTAATAATTTCAACATTTACAGCCTAGGACAGAGTAGGACATAAAGGGTTTCTTGATTAAGGCCTTGTTCTGCGAACTATTACTGTAATCTATTTGTTCCCAGGAATCGCATGCATATAACTCAAAATATAAACAAATTCTAATAATGTGTTTGGTTATTCATCAATTGTAGTCATCTATTGCTTGAAAGAAGTTAAAGATATGCAAACATTCAACACATAACACATATGTTACCATGGTTCACCCCTCCTGGGCTACGTCCACAAAGATTTGGATCTTGGCTCTTTTATTATAGTAGTTCTTGATATCCCCCACATGCTTACAGTTCTCCGCAAAAGTGGGTAAGATCTATGTGAGGCAAACTAGATCGCACCAGAATCTGCAGCCTGCAGTCTAATCCTCATATCTATCTTCCCTCATATATTTATTTCTCAATAGCTTAAAAAACTCGGTTCATGCAATTCAAACCCCTCACGTATCGCCAACAACAATACTCAAAAAAATCACTCAGTAACAATCACAATCTTCATAAGAACTAACATAAATTCAACAATGACAACTACAACAACAACAATAACAACCACAACCACCACAACCCCCCTATATGATACTTTCGTATCTATATTTATACATTTTGGGCTCTTCAGCCACTTACATAATATTACCAAAACCCTAACCCTTCTTACACTAAGTTTTTCTCGCATGCGCGTACTGTTCTTCCTCCAGTTGTCGCTTCCCTTTGTGCATGCTTTCTTGCATTCACGCATGCTGATCTTTTGCCATTTGTCACTTCAGTTTTTTGCATGATTTCTTTCCCATGATCTTCCTTCTTTCCACTTCGACCTGGTGCCAACAGGCCCCCAACACTGACATGTGACTCATCCCAATTCACCTAATTGCACTGTGCTTCCTCGATCTCCCTAGTGATCGTCTGAAACTTCTCCTGCAATTCTATTTCTTTTGTCAGTGCCTGTGTTTTTTTCTCCTTGATAATATCGATTGTTTGCGCTGCTACTTCTTCGCTTATCATTCCTGTACATTCTAGCTGAGTCCATGTTGACTGTGTTCTGGCTTCTTCTGCCTGCTCCAGTACTGTTGCTATCTGTTCCTGCAACGGTTCTATTTGAGCTTGACGCTCCTGTTTCTGTGTTTGCGCAGTGAGAAGTTATACCTGTAACTTATTTAACTCTTGTGTCCCCTTGACCCATTATAAGATTGGGATGGTTTTTTGTTTCTTCTTGAATTATTGGATTGTTGCATTGATCATTTCCTCCTCCTTGTCCCATTGTTGGACCTATGGGTCCTCTTCCATCTTTGTCCAGAGTTGCACTGCTTTATCTAGTAAGTCAACTGCTCTGCTGACCTATTTTTCAAGATCCTGTAGTTTCATTATTGCTTCCTTCTTCCTCTGCTCCTTTACTGCTGGTGGACTGGTTGGTCTAATCTGTCCATGAAGAGTCTCGATCTCCTTCTGATACTGATCAATTGCCTGCGCAATCTGATCGATATTTTCTACCACTGGGAGTTCACTTCCTTGCACAGTAGTTGCAATTTTCCAAAAAATGTCTTCCACTCTGTGTTCCAACTCATTCCTGTGTTCCTTTTCCTCCTGCTTTCAGATTTGGCCTACGCGCAAACTATTTCCAGTGTTTCCTGCTTCTTTGTTGCTTGTTGTATCTCAACCACGTTTTGATGTGCTCGAGATTGTATCTCATGGTCGATGCTAACCTACAATTGGTATAAGGTATTTCCTAGCATCCGTGTTAGGACCAATTGGATCTGATCCAAATCCTTTAGTGGTGTATTTCCCATAATCTCATACATTCTTAGCATGCTTGACTTTATGTAAACCGTGGAATGTGGTTTCAGCAGAACTGAGTCGCATTCTCCTACCTCCATTCTTTTTGTGGTCTGTGCGCTCGATGGCTTTATGCCTCTGTTGCTAATCGTAATCTGGGATTCTCTGAATTTCTTCAGGAGTTGCCCCATTTCTTCCAGCTCCTTTTGTAGTTTATCCCTGTGGTGCACTGCATGATCAAAGTCCTCTACGAGACAATACTGGACCATTTTGGCAATCATCTCACCATCATCCTCTCTGATTGTGTATTTTGGTGGTGATCGTAGTGTCTTTGATTTCTTGCGTGCACCTATTTCCTGTACCGTTGGTCTCTTAGTTCCCCCTAGTTTCTATGTGATGGGGTTCGTCGTGGTTTCCTATGCTCCCTCAGCCAGGTTTTGTTGTTCATTGGTTGGTTGAGTGGTTTTTTTTCTCCCCTTCTGGGTCCTTGGCTTCTCTAAGACGCCCTCTGTCTGAGTCGACTTCATTTGGCCTATTCTTGGTTTCTTGGGTACTAGGACTTGTGGAGGCTGTGTTTCTAGATGCGGAGCCCCTCCTTCTGTTGTTTGTCCCAGTACTACTCTAGGTATGGTTGGGATCTTCTGTTCATCCAACCACTCGTGGATGATCATGTTGATGTATCCCTCAATGATGAAATAGTGCATCTGTAGCCACTGTTTATGTGGGTCCTATCTTGTCTATATCCACATGGCTTATTGTTTAGCCCAAAAATTGGCGATGCCCCCGAATCGCACGACAGCCTCTGATGTTATCCTCCATGCTCGGTTGATTGCTTCCTACAGTTCCCATAGGTAAGCTTCAAATATAATTCCATTTTCCTTCTTATGCTTGGCCAGTGGCATGGATTTTAGGACATGATATCTCGCTCCTCCTGGATGTGGTGTGGTACAGAAGATGGCGTGGTCTGGTTCTTTCCATTCCATGAAAGAGATGAGAGTAAGCAGCCATGAGTAGTGAAATTTTGTACCTGCTTCTTGCGTGTCTTTATAGTCGATTTGGAACAAGTTTGACAGATATGGTGCCCAGCTCATGAAGGTGCCTTCTGTGCACTGAGCTATAGCTGTGATAACTCCTGCCGGTACTTCATCTTTACGGCATTTTCTTAGCAGTTTTCATGCTAAGATCTTTGCTCCCAGTTGTGTCACAGGATCGTTAATTCGCTTGATTATAATGCCTCTCATTCCCTTGTTGGTGCCATATTTCTTCTTCATTTCTTCTGCCAATTCTTTTTCCTTGGACTTGTCATCCAGTATCAACACGGGATCCATACCCCAGATGGGTAGTCTTGTAATTTGTGTAATAAGTTCAATAGTTATGGGGATGGGTTTGTCCATCAATACATCCCCTCCATGCGTAACTGCTAACAGTTTTTTGATGCATGAAGATGCATATTGGCCTCTGCCAAAGTGTGGTATCTTCATCAATCCTAGGATTCTGGTTCTGTCTAGTCTGGCTGCCCACTTGCGTGGCTTAGTGATAGTTCCTCCGAGAGGGTTCACAGCTATTATCTCCAAAAAGACTTGTGGTGCAATATCTGGATATTTTCTTTCATCCGCCACGTCATGGTCATAAAACTTGAGCTTCTCGACATGACCCAATAGTTGTGAGTCCACTTGTATGCCTTTTGGTGTGCGAGGTAGCACAATCTCTACAGCTGGTTTCTTTCTAGGTGAGCTCAATATCTGAATCTTGTCTTCCAGCTGTGTTGGCTGGTTCGAAGTTCCAATAGCTTCTGGTTACTCCTTCACGATCCATTATTCCCAATATTTGCCCATTTCGCCAATCGGCTCGTCTGAAAAAGAAAAGTTTGGGATGGGTATTTGTAATATACCAGATATAAAATGTATGCAGAACTGAATTAAAATGCTATTAATGGCAGAATAACAACAATATAACCAGAACATTCACCACAATAACACTGAAATGATATAAGAATAACAACAGAAATAACACTTTGAAACTAAAAGCAATGTTCATGGGCCTCTTCAAGGGGGAAACCTCCAGTTGATCAGAGCTCTATTACAATAATATCCAAGTTAGGGTTCTCATACCCTTGACTCCTATTTATACTAAAAAGAAGCATCTAGAGGAAGATCCTTCTAGAAGCGGAAGCTTCTATTAGGTCTTCTTACATCTGCCTTATTCTATTTTATTGAAAGGCCTTATTAATATTGACCTTTATTACATCTGAATATATTGTTCTACCTATCTGTGGGTTAGGACCTTAACATGTCCTCCCCCTTAAAAAAATCCTTGTCCTCAAGGCTTGAGATGAGGAAATTGTTGCAGAATGGTAGTTGGTTCCAAAGTGGCATCTGCTGGAGTTGTATCTTTCCACTGTACTAGCACTTTCTTGATGGTTCTCTGACGTAGGCGACACTCACGCTGGTCCAAAACTGCTTCTAGATATAGCCAAATGGATCCTTCTTCAGCTAACTCTGGAAGGTTGGTTTGAATTTGGCACTTAGCTCCAATCACCTTCTTTAAGCATGAAACATGAAAAACATGATGTAGCTTTGAATTGCTGGGAAAAGATAACTAATAGGCGACTTGTCCCACACGCTTGAGTACGGTATAAGGACCATAAAATTTGGGTGCTAGCTTCTGACAATGCTCGGCCTTGAGGGAAGTTTGCTTGTAAGGTTGAAGTCGAAGAAACACCTGATCCCCTTCTGTAAATTGATGTTCAGAGTGACCTTGATCTGCTTGTTGCTTCATGTGATTCTGTGCCATGACCAAATTTTCCTTGAGGGTACAGAGAATAGCCTCTCGAGCTGTAAGTGTTAGGTCAACCACCTAGACCTTCGAGGCACTTGGTAAGTATGAGATAACTGAAGGTGGCTTCTATCCATATACCACTTCAAAAGGAGTCATGTTGTAGCTATATGGTATGAAGTGTTGTACCACCATTCAGCTAGGGGTAACCATTAATCCCACTGATTTTTCTTTTTCAAGGCAAAACACCTCAAATGTGTTTCCAAACACTTGCTGACAACTTCTGTTTGGCCCTCAGTCTGGGGATGATAAGCTTTGATGAGATGCAATTCGGTGTCTTGTATCTTGAACAGTTCTTGCCAAAAATTTCTTGTGAAATTTGGGGCGCGATCAGAAACAACAGAGTGTGGCATGCCATGAAGCTTGAAGACTTGATCCATGAATATTTGAGCCACCATGGATTTTGTAAATGGGTGTTGAAGGTCGCAGAAATGAGCATACTTGGAAAGGCAATCAACAACCACCATGATGATGGATTTATTTCCCGATTTGGGTAAGTCGGTAATAAAATCCATAGAGATATCCTTCCAAATAGCATGTGGAATCTGGAGCGGTTGTAGTGTGCCCGACGATTTGACCTTTTATCCCTTGTTCTGTTGACACACATCAAATTCATCTACAAAATTATGAATGTCCTATTTCATACCATCCCAGAAAAAGGAACGTTTGACCCTGTAATAGGTTTTGGTGAACCCGGAGTGCTCTGCTGTGGGTGTAGCATGAAGCTCAGAAAGTACCATGGATTTAAGCTTTGATTGTTTACTTAAATACAAACAGCCTTTGTATCAAAGTTCCTCATTAAGACAATATTACCCTGGGGAAGTTGGAGCCTTGGACTGCAATTGGTGGATCAACTGAAAACTTTTGGGATCTTGTAGCCATTCCTGGTGAACGGCTTGGAGCCAATCTGGTACAATGAATGAAAGAGAAAAAAGGGATCCTTCATCTTTATATTTTCGGGAAAGCGCATCCGTAAAAACATTGTCTTTGCCTTTCTTATAAATGATCACATAATCATATCCAAAGAGTTTAGTCACCCTTTTTTGTTGTTCTGGGGAGGAAATGCGTTGTTCCATAAAATACTTGAGGCTTTGATGGTCTGTCTTAATTTTTAAACGTTGCCTCAATATATAAGGATGCAACAGATCCATGATATGCAAAATAGTCAACATTTCCTTTTCATAGATGGATTTTCCCAGATTTCTTTCAGATAGTTGCTTGTTGGTAAACGCTAAAGGTCGACCCTCTTGCATAAGGACAACACCAATTCCTTTCCCCGAGGCATCACATTCCAACAGAAAGGTCTTTGTGAAATCGGGAAGGGCGAGGACTAGAGTGGTGCACATGGCCATCTTCAAGGTCTGAAAAGCTTCAGCAACAGCTGGAGTCTAGGTTAAAGAGTTCTTTTTTAGGAGAGTCATGAGAGGTGATGAAATCTTCCCATAATTCTTAACAAACTTGCGATAATACCCTGTTAAGCCTAGAAATCCATGCAAACTCTTAAGAGTCTTTGGGTGAGGCTAGTCTTGCATAGCTTCAATCTTTTTAGGATCCACCCTGATGCCATCGTTTCCAACCACATGACTAAAGTATTCTACTTCTGAGGTGCCAAAATCACATTTAGACTGTTTCAGGAAAAGTTGGTGCTAAGAGAGTAGATGGAGAACTCGATCCACATGAGCAAGATGGTCTATCTAGGTTTTTATATAGATGAGGATATGATCAAAGAAAACTAAGACAAAATGGCCTAGAAAAGGATGGAAGGCATGATTCATGAGGCTTTGGAAGGTGGAGGGGGCATTACACAAGCGAAAGGGCATGACCAAAAACTCATAGTGGCCCTCATGAGTTCTAAAGGAAGTCTTGGGAATGTCTGCCTCTTTCATACGTATCTAGTGGTAGCCCGAACGGAGATTCAGTTTAGTGAAGAATTGGGCACCACTCAATTCATCTAGGAGGTCATCAATGATAGGAATGGGGAATTTGTCTTTGATGGTAAGTTTATTGAGGGCACGGAAGTCATGACACATTCGCCAATAACCTTCTTTCTTCAGGACCATGACCACATGAGACGAGTAGGGGCTCGTACTAGGGCAGATAATGCCTGCATTAAGGAGTTCCTGGACCATTTTCTCAATTTCATTTTTTTGGGGAAAAGGGGTGACGATACGGACGGATATTGGGAGGAAGGATTCCAGGTACAAGGGGAATCAAATGATCATGAACACCATGGGAAGGAGAGAGGCCTTAGGGAGTGGAAATTACCAATTGATGTTTAGAAAGGATGGATTGAAGGTATTACGGTACCGAGGGTGTCTCTGTTGCTTGTATGGCATGGAGTTGGGTGATAACACCAGAATGACCCTTTTTGAGCATCTTTTCCATGTGATGGGAACTAATGATCTCAAGTGAACTGACGGTGATGCCTTGGAACTTATATTGGTGGCCCTCCTAGTCGAATTGCATGGTTAAGTAATTAAAATCCATGAGAATGGGACCCAAATTCCTTAGCTAGTCTGCACCCAACACAATTTCACAACCTCCCATGTCGATAATAAACATATAGGATTTCAGGTGGTAGTCACCAATTTGGAGATGCACATTTTCACAATTCCCTCCACATTTCATGAAACCACCATTGGCAATCATGATTTGGAAATTATTGACGGCATGGATGTAGCAATGAGTTTCTTGGGCAATGAAGCAATGAATAAAATTATTGGTTCTGCCACTATCAACCAAAATGATGACCTTCTGATGCTTTTGATGTAACCAATTATCTTGAGGGTTTGGGGAGCGGAGAAGCCAGTGAGAGCATTGAGGGAAATGATCGGTTCTACTTCGAGATGGTCTAAGGGAGGGGTTAATTCAGTGGATTCAGGTGACTCAGAAACCAAGGGAGTTTCTTCATCTTCTTCTGAAATCTCCTCGGATATGGCCATAAAAAGATTTTTTTATTTACACTTGTGGCCCGAGAAATATTTTTCATCACAGTTATAACAAAGGCCTTTGAGTTGGTGTTCAGCCATTTCAGCCCTGGGCAATTTTTGGATCTTTAGTGGAGCAGAGGGAGTAGTGGGATTTACTGGTTTAGGGCGAGGGATAAAGGAGGGTTTTCATTTTTGAGAAGATACAACCTGTTGTGCTTCTTTGTCTCTTTTGGTAGCCTCCACCCAACTCTCAGTCCAATTCATGAGGACATGGGCCTTAATTTCATCCTTGAGGCCGCTGATAAAACACTCTCGAAAAAAGGCATCAAACATGCCCTCTGTTGTAAAATCCAGGCGCTCAAAGGAAGCTATAAAGTCTTCCACTATTCCTAATTGTTTCATCTTTGTCAAATGGCCCAAATGGTTGGTGTCAGTGTCAAATCTTTCATAAAGTTATGCCACAAAGTGTGTCCAAGCAATATACCCTTGACGAGAATTTTTTCTCCATTTCCACCATTGCCAACGTTCTTGATCTATATGGAGAACACCATATCATAGTTTGGCCAAGTCATTTGTAATGCCATATAAAGAGAAGTGATGTTCCATTTGGGTTACCCAACCAGTGGGGTCCGAGCCATCAAATTTGGTCACATCCACCCGCGGAAGGTGTAGGTCACGTTGAAAGTGATGGTTCTGCAAGGTATGGGAATGAGAGGAATGGTCACCTTCAGTATGTGGATGTGAGGAAGAGGAAGGGTTATCTGTAGGGATATGCAGTTTGGTGGAGAGTCTCGAAAAGACTGATTCAAGCTGGGTGGTGAGGTCTTGTTTGATTTCCCCCATTGAGGACTGCATGGTTGTATTGATGGTAGAAACATTGGCACTGAGTTGTTTCACTTCTTGTTGGGTCTCAATGAGACCAAATTGCAAGGTATTGAAGCGAGCTTCCAAGTCTTGGCTACAAGTATATGCCATGAGGATCGGGAAACTGAAAAGGGGCGAGCGGGGTAAATATTTTGGCTGAAAAAATGATATGGATGAATGCGATAAGGGAAAAGAGATGAATCCAATGGAATAGGTCTCAAATAATGGTGAAAAAATTTCCAGAGTTGTACTCCGGTTTGAAGAATACTGTAGAGAGGAAATGCCCAAATGCTTAACCAGAAAGAAATGTGTATTTACATGGCAACCCAAACATAGTTGTGCGATAATAGATCTTGTCTATTTTTATTTTTTTATGTTTCTGTCCCCCAAGGGTTAGGTATTCAAGGGTTCTACAAACAAGGGTTTGACCTGTGCTATAGCTCTCTGATATACATGTGGGGTCCAACAGTAGTACTCGGCCCAATATCTCAGGGCACTAACTAAGGAGGATAGATTGTACCCTTAGCCGTACTACTCGACTACCTAGGTACTAGAGAGTATCTTCTCGAGTGTTTCTCTCGGTGACACTATAGCAGTCAGGCGATTGATCGGTTTATCTAAAGAGGGCTTCAGGTAATCTAGGTTGATCCGTACACAGGTGTTGTCTGATGTGCTACCACACGAAGGGGTACCAACAGGGGTTACAAGGGTTGCCAATAGATGTGACCTTAAGTACCACTTGTATTTCCTGTGTGTATGAATCCCTCAACCGCGGGTTTATGCTTGTAATGACAAATCTATGTGGCTTAAAGACGTCGGAATACGTCTCTACCCTAAAAAAAAATTAACCCACACTTTCTACCGAGGAAAGTGCTCTGATACCACTTGTAATATACCAGATATAAAATGTATGCAAAACTGAAATAAAATGTTGGTAATGGAAGAATAACAACAATATAACCAAAACATTCACCACAATAACACTGAAATGATATAAGAATAACAACAGAAATAGCACTTTGAATCTGAAAGCAATGTTTACGGGCCTCTTTGAGGGGGAAACCTCCAGTTGAGCAGATCTCTATTACAATAATATCCAAGCTAGGGTTCTCATACCCTCGAGTCCTATTTATACTAAAAAGAAGCATCTAGAGGAAGATCCTTCTAGAAGTGGAAGCTTCTATTAGGTCTTCTTACATTCTCCTTATTCTATTTTATTGAAATGCCTTATTAGTATTGACCTTTATTACATATGAATATATTGTTCTACCTATGTGCGGGTTAGGACCCTAACAGTATTTGTGGAACATCTGGTTGCAGGTCTACTTACGAGTTTTGTCTGCTTCTGTTTATTTCCATGGATGCTTCGACGTTTTCCGGCTATCCTTCCTGATGAGTTCCTACTGCTTGATTTTGAAGCTCCTGCGCTACTACCAACGTATCCTCTTTTATGGGGGCTATGGGATTTCTTCCTGGATCAGTGTTGATTCGACTAGAATATCCTCCGGCGATGGGATTTCGTCAATATCAACGATCTTCGGTGGTTGTTGCTCATTTTCTTCCCCTGTTCCTCGCGACCTAGTTTGAACCCTAGTTGGTCTGACTGTCTGGCCTAGTTCTATGAGCTTTGGTGGTGCCATACAGGTGTTTTTTGGATGTTTGTTTGGTTCAAATATCTCGGATAAGCTCTGCGATCTTTCTCTATGTGTTTGGGCTTCTATTTCTCTTTCTTCATTCTTCTTTTGCGAATAAACTAATTGTTTTTGTGCTCATGTGTTGTATGATGTGCCATGAATCTTGTTGAGGGCGCCTCCTACCTTGTGCTATTAATGCACCATAAGTGTGGGTTCAATGCATCTACGGCAGTTTTGTACCTTCCCTTATGGCTACTTTGTCGTCACCAGCTGGCGCGTTTAGTGCGACATCCCATCCGTCCTTTCCTTGCTTTAATTCTACCTCATGTTGTCCTGTCAATGTGATTTTATTGATTTTCCTTTTCTCACTTGTTTCCCTTTCTGATATGGCCATTGTCTTTTCCCTCACTAGTTTCGTTTTTCGCATGCGTCTTGTCCATCATGCCGCGCACTATTTTTAGGCTCTCTCTCTTTTTTTCTTTTTTTTTTGGTTAACTGCGCGGTGTATTGCACGGTGGGTAGTCGACTATCTTTGTATATCTTCAACTAGCTCCTGTTGATCATTCCTCTGAGGTCTGTACCTACTATATATTTCAACTGTACATCTCCTCCATCCGTGACAGCTTTTACCTCGTATGGTCCTAGCCAATGCATCCTCAGCTTCCCTGGGTGTTGCAGCACTTTACTGTCATAGAGAAATACTAGATCTCCTTCCTTGAACATCTTTCTCTTGATGTGGTGGTCGTGACATGCTTTGTCTCTCGCTTTATGTACTTGTTGATGGAATCCTGCCAAGATTCGGTCTTCCTCCATTGACAGTAATTGATCCAGTCGTTCCTGGACTGTGCCTCGTTATGTCATTTGTGTGATAGTTTCTACACGTAGACTATGTATTAGAATTTCTAACGGTACTATTGCTTCTTGACCATAGACCACTTTGAATGGTGTGTGACCTGTCAACTTTTTTCATGTGGTTCTATACACCCATAGTACTACTGGTACCTTGAGATCCAAATCGTCCATGTTGACGTTACATATCTTCGTCAGGGCATTCTCTAGAATTTTGTTGAAGGCTTCTACCATGCCATTAGCCTGTGGGTGATACGGTGTGATTTTTTGCTGATGAACTTCAAACTCTTCAAGCATCACTGGGATGGTGTTGCTGATGAAGTGCGTTCCTTGGTCTCTCATAAAAAATCTTGGGCACCCAAATCTAGTAATTACTTGTTTGAAAATAAAGTGGGAAGTTGTCTCTACACTGCAATCTTTTACTGGTGTGGCTTTTTCCCATCTCATTAATTATTTCATTGTGGTGATAATGTATCTCGCCCCTGTTCTCTTGGCGGGTGGGTTAATGGGTCCCACAAAGTCAATTTCCCATTTGTCAAATGCCTGAAGTGCCACTTGCAGTTATAGTGGCATCTCGTCCCTTCTATTGGGTTTGTCGACCCGTTGACAGACAACACATTGCTAGCAATATTATTCTTTCGAGTCTCGATGGATCAGTGGCCACCATAATCCTTTGCATAGTACCTTCTACTCGGTAGCTTTTCCTGCATAATGCCCTCGTGCTATTCCTTTGTGGGCTTTTGCTAAAATTCTTGGTTGTTCGTGGTCTAGTGCATATCATCGTAAGATGCTATCTATGCCCATTTTTTATAGATTCCCTGTGATCAATTGATAGTCGACTATGCGAACTACCAGATCATTTTTCTGTGCAGTGGTATATCTCTGTGACGCAGTACCTCTGCTCAAGTACTAGATGATCTCTATGAAGTAATCGTCAGCAATCTGTACTAAGAAGAGTTGTGCATCTGGAAAGTTGTCTTCCAAATTCTTTGGTTCCTCTCCATTTTTTACCCTTGATAAGTGGTCAGGCCCTGCATTCAGTTTCCCTAGTTTGACTATTACTTCGAAGTCAAATTCTTGAAATAGAAGTAACCATCAACAGATTCTCCACCCCAACACTGGCTTGTTAACTAGGTATTTCAGGGCTGAGTGATCTGTAAACATGTTAAAGTGTTTTCCCAATATGTAATGTTTGTATTTCTGTAGTGCATAAACCATATCTAAGCCTTCTCTTTCCGTCATGTTATAGTTATATTCTGAGTCTGATAATTTCCTGCTTGCAAACGCTATCAGGTGATCCAAGTCTCCTTCTCCTGGTTGCGCTAAAATAGCTCCAAGTGTTATTGTTGATGCATCTACATGTACATGGAATGTCTTCTCCCAGTCTAGAAATACAAATATTGGTGCAGTGACCATCGTTTCCTTTAGGGTATCTAGACCATGTTGGCACTCGTCATTTCATTGATACTTGGTATCCTTCCTTAACAGTTTTTCCATAGGCGTTGTAATATGCGTGTATCCTTTGATGAATTTCATGTAGTATCCTATATGTCTTAACGTTGCTCTTAGTTGGCAGACTGTTTTTGGTGCTGGTAGGTTAACAATGACTGCGATTTTGGCTAGATCCATTAATAAACCCTATGTTCATACTATGTGTCCCAGTAGTATCCCAAATGGTGTTCCAAATATGCATTTCTTGATATTCAGTTATATCTGGCACTTTATGCATCGTTCTAACATCAAGCGTAAAACTTACACATGGTTTTTTAACAGGCTATAAACCGTCCAATCATCCAGGTAGACTTCGAACAAACAAGGGTTAGGTTGTTTGTTTGCTCATAATTACTATGCTTAGGTTTTCTTTGCATGAGTACTTGTATTTTTACTGTATCATACTCTTGTGTTATTTTTGTGTGCTTTTTCGTTCTTTGGTTTCGACCCCCAACTGCTTACCTTGCGTTGTGCTTGGTTTCCAGATGTCGGTGGCTTCGCTACCCTACATCGGCTTCATCTATGGCGCTAGTCGTAGTATTCATAACCTAGCATCTGTTGGTTGGGAAATCTATGCACCTACGAACGAATTAAGCAGTCTACACGGTGTTTGCCTCAGTCGTTAAACTAACAATATCGCATAATATAGTGTAGTCATTGAATTATTGACCGACGTTGTTTCACTTGGGATTCGTCATCTTGTTGTACGAATTGATTCACAATTAGTAGTACTACAATTGAGTAATGTCTATGCTATCTGAATTCCTACTTTATTAAGGGTATATTTACGAATTCGCCTCTTGGAGCGTTATTTTGATTATATTGAATATCAGCACATTCCTAGATGTATAAATACATTAATAGATGCATTAGTCAATTATGTGTTAGACAGACATTTGAGACACTTATAAATCCAATAACATGTTATACATAAAGAAAGTAAGCCGATATAAGCCTCATGTATATATAACAATAATTTGTTTTACAAAAAGTGGTTTTCGTCCGAAGACCAAAATATCAAAATGTGAAGCACATGGCTTCATATACAAAATAGAATCAAGGATGTTGCTCATGATAACACATGACTTCCCGTGATACCCTATAGAGAATTCGAATAATAGAACTATGTATGCCCATGGTATGATGTTGATAATGTCTCAGGATCTCATTAATAGAGATATCTGGGATATCCACTGTCAACCCCTCCAGGTTCTACTCGATCACCTCGTAATCAGCAGCATCCAATCCTACTGCCTTGGCCACTTCCCCTCATCTCTCGATGGGGTATGTACATGGAGGCCGATGTGGTCCTACATCTGTGTTTCCAAAATAGATTTTGATTAGTCCTCAGATTAAAAACATAAAAAACATTTCATATTTCAAAAAATTACAAAAACATTATAAAAACAAAAATGTGCTTCCTACCAAAGTTCCCCCATTGAGAAACTTCAGGTAGAACCAAGTATTGGTCACCTCTGAAATCCAAGTCGGCATACGCATAGTCATCTACCATCAGTATTTGAGGCCTCAACCAATCGAAGAACACGTCATTATATTTGACGATAGAGCCCACCACGTGCCGAGCCATGAGGTCACTCCATCTTTTCATCCTTGGATCCTGTGGGGCCGGTGTGCTCCACTCTACAAGTGTGGAACCCTCTCTAGGAAGAAGGACACTAAAATGGATCCATACCCGAACTGTTTCAGTTCTCTTTTCCTACACTTTGTCAGTTTTTTCTTCATACTGCGAAGAACCCCATTAGACCAGTTGAATACATGGGGCTCCATGCACTCCACTACATACTAAAAGTAACTCTGGAGGGCCATGTGAGGAGATGCACTCCCCACCATACGTTAGATAGTGAAAAAGATAGTCCGTAAGGGTAAATATCAGACACCCCTAATGGAAACCTTTCCCTTACATCTCTCGGCCTCGAGATCACAATACCAGTGGACATACTAACTCATTGGTAGACCGCCACCTCTGCCTCCTGTCAATGTCACATGGGCTCCACGGCATGATAATATTGTCAAAAAATAGATATCCTCAATATATAGGGAGAGTATGTGGGTCCCCACATGGAATACTTGCTGATCCACATCCCACATGTGGACCAAATACTCAAGCAACCTTAGTTGGGCCCTCATGCCCTGGATCTTGAAGAACTTCAGGAGCCTGCATTGTCGGAGGATCATTCCCGGTGACGAAATCGTCGTCCTCATGTTCTATCTCCCTCCACTCCAACATTCTGATGGTCAAAACCTATAGTGGAGCCATAAGAAGAAAGTTAGCATCTTTATTTCACATCCTTGGTAATTTTTCATTAGTTAAACATTCGTACAGAATTTTGAGTTCCACCCACCGCATGTGGAGTTTTTTATGCAGTGCAGAGTTTTTGCAGGTGAACCAAAGGTCGTCTGTGGAAACCTATGGTTTCCACAGGGCCCGATATACGCTACCTGTGGTGGCTCCTGCACACACCAACTGGCTTAAAAATCAACTCAAAATCTATTTTTTAACCAGTGAAAATGATCCGACAGGATTTTTCGAATGACTTAGGGTTGAGTTTTTATTTGCATGCATTAATTAACCATTGAGAAACTTAGCAAAAGAACGAGAAAAGAAAAGGAATTATACAGCCATATAAATATATGCATATCTAAAATGCAATGAAAAATAGAAAACCATAATACACAGGTTGATAACGGAGTTCGGCACAACTTTGCCTACATCTCCGAGCCTTTTCTCTGTGGGGGAGACTTCTTTATTTATGTTCAAAAGCTCAATAGTGCATCATTACAATGTCGAATGGCTTCAAGACTGATCTGGTCATGTTCTCCCAAATCTCTAGAACCATGCACAAAAAATGGCACGTGAAACGGACGTCCGGAGCTCTCAGAAATGGTCCGACAACATCTCCTCCTCAACGGCTTCCCTGCCTCAAACTGGCTTTGACTTGGCTTCTCCTCAACATCTCTTCCATGAATGCTCTCAAAATTTGTCCCCATGGCCTCAAACAGGCCTTGGTTATATAGTTGGGAAGTTGGTTGTCCATCTCCAACTTCCTCCACGAATTTAGGCTCCAAAAATGCCGAATAACTCCCAAAAATGGGTTAATTACATTAAAAATGGCTAAATTAATAACTAAATAACCAAATTTTAGTTATAATACCCACTTTATAACTATATTATATGGTTAATTCGGGCCTAAGCCCCCTTTTCCGAGCGCGCGCCCCCTTTTAAGGTCATATTCATTTACACGACCACGCGTTGGGGCTTAGCCCCCAACCCCCTCCTTTATGCGCCATTATACTATGCAATATGTTTTATATTGTGGGATTTAATAACATAAAATAATTTGGGCGCATTGGTTATAGGACTATTGTGAAGGAACTTAGGCTTAGTGGTTGGTCATGGGTTCAAAACCCATGGACCCCAAAACTTTTGAAACCTGCCACTCTGACCGATGATTGGGTGCCACGTTGCTGCCCATGACTGGGCCACGTGGCACTTTCCCATTCGACGGACAAATGCCACTTGTCAACCATTGACTGGTCCAGTTGCCTGCCACATGTCTGCCCTGTCAGCAAACCTGCCCAATCACCATCAGCCAAAGAGTGCCACGTC
>ML785849.1:447684-459369 GCA_009831015.1 Picea engelmannii
CATCAAGAGTCCAAGTAGGATTTTCTGGAGGCTTATTTGGTGTAGAAGTTCCCTTTTTGGGTGGCATGTTGGCCAAGTATCACTTTTGAACCTTGATTTCGAGGTGGTTCTGCTAGACAATATTTCTTCTGTTGTATCTCCCACGTTTCAGCCCTTCTAGGTATGAAACTTTCTTTTATGTATTTCTCCGATATTTATTCTCTACAATGACATAGGTCTGATCAAAATTGGATGTGCCAAGTGGAATTTACGGTAACTTCCCACAACTTGTCGATTTTTGTCCTTTCCAGGAGATCTCACTTATATAGTGTGCCCCACACAAAATAATTGATATAAGATTCTGAAACTCACATCAAAAATACTACAGAATGTCCATGATCCAATGCAACCAGTCCCACACAAATTTGATACTCTAGGAAGAAGTTATGATTGTTTTACCTGGAACACCTTCTTGAGACTAGTCAATAGGACTAGTCAGATACCCTATCTTACACAGGGTGTATCTACAAATTTTTTATGACCCAGAAGCTTAACATTTTACCAAAAATACATTACTAATTTATGTAAATATCCTTTGGAGCTCAGGGTATGAAACATTACAGAAATGTTTTTATAGAGAAAATTCCGCAATGACTCAGTTCAGGATGATTCCAGAACCCTATATTGTACAGACTGTATCTTCGAAATTATAAGGCCTCAGGAGCTAAATTTTTAACCCAATGTACCTTGATCCGTCTAGTAAATATCCTTCAAGTTGTTCCTTCTGAAACATTGTAGAAAAAAAAGTTATAGTGAAAATTCCAAGGTGTCTTAGATGTAGCAGTGAAACCCCAAGAACTTGAGCTCTGATACCATATGTTAAGAACCAAATATCAATATAGCATAGAAAATCATCAGAAAAAGTACTCAACGCCTTGAAAAAGAGATAATTTTACATAATAAGTTCCTTCGAGGGGGAAACCTCCTTTTACCCCACTTAAATGTTCAAGTACACGATGCTTCAAAATGAAAATGTCTCCTTGGTATATATAGGAGACTAGGAGGTATAATTACAACTAATGGCCTAAAGCTGACATAAATAAAATAACATTACTAATATAATATGCCCCAATTAATGGGTAATGAGCCAATATTAGGGCTTAACAGGCAGTAATAGTCTCTCTTGAACATGACACCCCCTTCATCATTTGAATCCGGGTTGGGAAATCCATTTGTCTCTCGTATGACTTTCTGCAAGTTCATATATTGGGTCATCCTTGAGTCAATGTTTCCAATACCATTGTCGTGTCATTCATATGTTCAAGAGAAGTCCAAACAAGCCCCCTATCGAGTCGACCATCTGCAGTTGTTAATTCCTACCATGTCGGCCTTCCCTATGTCAATTTCAAATCATTTTTATACTTTGATCTACCCTAAATATGTTACTTATTTTGTGTCGTTGATGGAGGATACAACAAGGCCCTCATGTGGCAAGTATTTTCCTTTCGACTTCAACTCATCATCCGGGAACAAGACTTAGAAATCATTTAGTACCTTAGAGCTTGCATGCCTCAATGGCAGGTTTCTTCGCTTTCAATAGTGGATTCACATAATTGGTCCCTGATCGAGATATTCCATTGAGTGTTCGACTTCAGCTCATTTATTCACATTCATTGGATTGTACTAAGGTACCTTGTGAGTCATTGGCATCAATGGTGATTTCCCTCACACTTGTTAATGGTTTTCATCAATGATCGGTAATCAAGTGGTTTCTACCATGTTTGACTTCAAGACCTATAATTGCATGGCTAGATTCGTACTCACAAACAATGGGGGTGAAGACCCTGGATCTCATCATTTTGCTCCAATTTGTGATGGAGTATTTATGATTTGTATTGACACATAGATCCACTTTGTATGTATCGTGGCTATGTCTGAATTTAAGATTTTTACCACATAGATCCATAGTGTATTCTTGGTGGCTATGTAGGATCTTGGTGACATGGATCCACAGTGTATGTTTGATGGCCATGCCTGACATTTATGATTTAAATCACTTGTAGTCTGAGCATAGGAATTCCTACCTCAGAAATGGAATAATATTGCGTAGATGCTTGGTTGTTTGCAGGTTCTCTATTGGTGCACTCCTTGTTCTCAACACACACATGCATTTTACAAAGTATTTCGGTTGTCATGAGTTCCATCTTCATACTTTCGGGGGAATTTAGTTACACATTATTTTGGTCACCCTGGTGATGTTTCTACAAGCATGTTTTCAAGCTCTCAAAAGGATATTTTTCATGAGAAAATTAAATGGTTTCTCCCTCTACAAAACTTGTTTTTAGAAGGACATTGCAGGCTAGGAGTAATATACAGTGTGGAAATGCCTGATTTCCACAGGTTGTCCTTAACCTGGCTTGCGAAATTTTCATAGGTTTCTCTATAGACAGGGTGTGGTGGTGTTTTAAGACTAAGAAAAGGGACGAATTTTACGAAGGTTATATAAGCGGATCTTCTAGAATATGAGGTGGAATTCGTATGGTTGGGATCCTACTCGCTTCTTTGATTTGGTGGGATCATCCTAATATCTTTAACCACTTCTCCTTCTCCTATATAATCATGGGTTTCTCATGGAAAAGGTTAAGCAATATTAAACAAGGAATTAATGAAGGAATAGGCTGAAGACTGTGTGAGGAATCCTATGTCAATTGATGCTTGAGGTCTCCATTTTTCCATCAAGCTATTGTGGATCATCTTCATGCAAATTTGGAGCAAGTGTGTGTGTTGGAGAAAAGAGCCACTGAAAGGGAACTTGCAACATCAAGGTGGTTTGGTTGTATCTTCCACTTTTACTTAATATAATACAGTGGCATGTTTCTTTCCCATAAAATCATTCTCATTTTATTACATGACTCCTTAATCACATGTATAAGTTTTCATTGAACATACTATTGTTTCTTTCACTTTGTTTGGTTTGTGTTTCATTGCATGATCAATAGCACAAGAGCACCGGAGCGAAGCAGGGACAATAAAGACATAAGGAAGTGATAATCAAAGGTATTTCATTCGTCTCTAATCTAATAGTATATCCAATGATTAAGCTTAGGGAAAGCACCATGTCATGTCTCGTTTTGTTCTAGATCTAGGCCGATCTAGGGAGATCAGTTTATGTTCGCATTCACCAATTTATCCAAAAACACCCCTCTAACACAGGGGTTAAACATGAGGTCGTGTAAGGAAAGGTAGAGGAGATAACCCCTCAAAAGTTGGATCAAGCATAGTGGGGATTGTATATTGAGGGTCTTTCTTGGGAATCACACTGATCGCATTTGAATACAGATCCTTGTGGACCTTGGATCCATTATAGATCCTCAATTGTATTTCAAACCAGTTCCATTCAGTACCCTTGAAGGGATTCGAAATTCATTATCCTACTCATTATTATCAACCCGACTATCAATTGTACCTGCATGGTGACTGACTGTGAGCTCGCAACCTAATTTCCAATTTTTACGAACATACATAGGTGACTACGAGGGTATACTACGGTACCCAGGGAAGACGTCAGGTCAATATTTGTAGAGTATACCCGAAGGGTGTTTCCATGTTCGAGTTACACTTGCATCGGTAGGTTTCTTTAGTGTTGATTGGCATAATTGTTCTTCCTACTAGTTAGTTGTCTACTTGATTTTCCTTTAGGAACTTTAATTGTGTGCTTTTTGTTTCACGCTAGCCAAAACTTACAGTGTTGTTTGATAATTTAACAAGGTGGAATATCAACAACTCTCTCATTCGCGTAGGCTTCAGGTCCTGTCGTCGATTACTTTGGAGAAACCTCCGCCACCATTGAGGCATAAGATAGATCAAGAAGGATCTTGTTAAGCTACCAGGCCACAGGAAACTGTACCTGATCTAGCTCTGAGATAATACTTTACCACACTAAAGGAATCCATTGCTTCCGACCTTAAGACCAAAGGTTTCAAGAAAAAAAATACTTCGATAATCGACTTATCGGTGTTGCTTCTAATCCATATAGTCCCTCAAGAGGTGACTTCTCCTGAACGATATTTTTTTCAATGAGCGGCGATGGAAGCGACTAATGCTACTTTGTCAGGGAGTCCTCTTGCTCCCATCATGGTTGTTGCAGGAGGGGGAATTGTACCTCATCCCCCACCTCCACCTGTCAATACCATGACTATCCTGACACCCACTGCTTCGGGCAGTTGGTCAATTATTTCGACAACTTCGACCATTTTTCCCTAAATTTATAGTGCATCGGGCACTCCCTTTTCATATGGGATGCCCGGTTTTGAATATAACTTGGTTCTCAAATAATCTACTCTATAGACCATTGGTCTGGGGGAAAGGAGCTCTAATGATCCCTTGGAAGGATCTGTCATAGGCACCATTGCCCCATTTAATGATATTCCATATGGTGTGGGTCACATCCCTCCTCCATCCCCTTCGCTCGGTGGCAGGTTTCAGTAGCCAATTGGGCCTACTACC
Organism: Picea engelmannii; assembly: GCA_009831015.1. Taxonomy (NCBI): domain Eukaryota; kingdom Viridiplantae; phylum Streptophyta; class Pinopsida; order Pinales; family Pinaceae; genus Picea; species Picea engelmannii. Next base: position 452,170 of record ML785849.1, read on the forward strand.
AACTATAGTTTGTTTAGTGGAGGGAGACAGGGACCTTCATCCTACACAACTCCAGTGGGATCAATGTCATTTTCTTTGTTCGGTGCGCTTGGAAATAGCACTTTTACTTCATCTTCTTTCTCCAATGGGGCAAACCCCATGTTTGGTCAACAGAACCCTGTGCAAGGTTTCATACCTTTAGAGGGAGCAATGATAGGAGTTTACTCCTCGCAAGGTCTTGGGAATCCTTAGAAAGGCTCATTTAACTTGCAATGGATTTAGATTGGGGGAAAACCATCCCACACTCTATGGAACCCTGGGCAAGGTTCAATACCTATGCCTGGAGGGTCGGCTGGGGGAATCCCCAACCAAGGTCTGTGGAACACTATACAGGGAGAAATCCTTGCACAAGCCATGTCATCTAACTTTGGTAATTAGTTGATGATGCAACATCAGATGTAAACCCCTTTCATTGGACAGGGCCATCATGGAATCTACCAAAACACTAGCTAGAAGTCAAACTTTTCCTGGCAACCTGGTGCGAGCCAAAATCCAAGCCCCTCTTTTCATGTAAATACATCACAACCGAGACTACCTTTTCTGACAACTATGCATTTACCAGACCTATCGAGATTGTTAAATGGCCCAATCTGTCATGATCCGCGTTGGCCCCCTATGCTCAAAGTATACTTACTTAATGACCTAGATATGATTTTTTTGAACCATTTCTAACTACCAGTGAGATACGATGTCAGCACCGAGTTGTTGGCCAACTTCGAGCAGATGAAAACTGACCATATCTCGGATCACATTCGAGAATGGCGGCAATGAAAAAGTTTGATCAAAGTCAAAGTCCCTTCTACATTTTTTCTCGACTGGTTCTTAAAGTCCTTGGTTCCTTGCAGGTCCAAAGACGTCGCAACATCCAAGGTCTAAAGAAGAGGATATTGTGAGAGCCCAACAGCTAGAGTTGATTTACTCTTAGTCTGATATGCTATATGAGATCTTATCCGATGCACCACAGTCAAGTATTGACAAATCCAAACAAAACTCTAGGCCTCACGTCGATGGAATAGTAGGCTGAGCACAGAGCAATTCCCCAGATCTATTGTGATGCAGGAGCATCTCCCAGTTCAAGCGAGCCAACGCGGAATGCAAGTGGACAGCTGGACAAGCCAGGACAAATTTTGAGATCACCTTGGGAATTGATGCGCCATATTAAAATGAAGCCATTAAGATGAAGCGCACTTGTAAATGTAATCGGGACCTTGAGCCATACGCTCTTGTCCTTAGTAGGTAGGAGGCATTTAAGATAGTTAATTAAGGTAGATAGAAATTAAATTCTAGATTAGACAGTTTGTAGAACGCAAGAGGGAAACGGGATATAGACACCCTCATTGTGAATTTGTGTTATTATTGAAGCAGGAAGAGTATAGAAGAGAAGCAGAGAGTTGTCGAAGAACACCCATGTACAGAGTTTGAATTAATAGAAGAGGTTGATTCAAATCAATGGTTTTGTGTTTGTTCTTTGTGTATGTATGTTGAATGCTATGCTCATGAGTATTTACTTCCTGTTATGCATTTTCTTTACATGCTATGTATGAATGATTTCTTGCTGAGTGTTTGAAATCTGAGAAAGGAAGTAGGAGAAATGAGTTTCAATTGTTTCTCTATCTGAGCAAGGATTCCTGCAAGGAGTGCAGTTGAAGTCGTCTGCAAGGAGTGCATTGACAGAAGGATCAGATAGTTTAACTCTTGTTCTCTTTCACCCAGAAGTGAAATTGGTTATAGGAACCGTGCAAGGAGTGCGCAGGCTAAGGAAAGTCTCAGTTGTGTATCTGAACGGAGTGTTGGAGGACTGTTGTTGTAGGAGTGCGCAGAGTCGAAGGTATTCAGCACTTGGAAGTGTCTGAGAGTTGCCACAAGGAGTGCACGCAAGAATCTTCTCTAAGACTCAGAGTCGGGAGAAAGCTCAGGAGGGATAAATCCTTTGAAGCTATTGAAGGTAGAACAAAGAGTTAGAGCATATCGAGTGACTCAAGGCGACGGAGGTTTGTGACACAATTGATTAAGTCCAGGAAGGAGTCCTTGGTTCACTTCGTGAACGTATCGAGGAGGAGAAGACAGATGGTTAGGATCTTGTGGAGAGGATTTGAGAAATCCCACCAGCCGTCAGATCCGCCAGAGAAGCGAGGAGGATACGGTTACGTCCGGAGTTTAATCACAAGGGATTGTGGACCGTCAGATCAGCCCATAGTTACCCATCAACCATCCGATTTGACAAGAGTTGCATAGGGCTTAAGCCTTCATGAGCAGAGTGGAAACCCCGGGAAGCATCAGGATATTGAGGCATCGGAGTTTGGGAAATTGGGGATCCCGTGGACCAGAGATCGGCAAATCCATCGTGGAAATCCCGACGAGCTCAAAGTCGTCCATCTGTTGGGACAGGTGGAAGGAACTGGGAGTCATCGGTATATCGGAGGTTCAGAAGTCAAAAGATCGAGACCCTTTGAGTCTCGCAACAGCGAAGGGATCATATCCATGGATCTCAAGTAAGACATGTGCCAGTTGGTCGCTCGATCGAAGATTTTGTCATCGGGGTTCATAGGAGTGACTGGCTTTGATTTTTCATTTGGTGAAGTTTTAGGTTCGATCTGAGCCACCCATCACTCGGGACGCGTGTCAAAATATATGACGAAGTCGGGGTTCGGCGTATCAAAGGTCTTGAGGACAGGATACTCTTGCAATTTGGAATTGCGAAATGCGATATCCCGATAGGTAAAGTATAGTGTGGGCCACAACAGAGTTAGTGGAGGACAGGTGGCACGATCTATCAGAGTTTCATGGAGAGAAGTCCTGAAATATTGACATTAGGATTCACGATCCCACGAAGTCCGAAGTCTCGACGTGATAAGGGATCGTTGAAAAGTCAAAGCAGCGATCTCATCGGAGTTTCGGCATATCGTGAGTCGGGAGTTGGTAAAGTGAATTGCTTGATATCGCGAGTGGCGAAATCATGATAGGAGAAGTCCCGACAGGCAAAGGAAGCGTCAGCGTTGACTTGCATCGGGGTTTGGGGATTCGAAACACCAGCGCTCGACCATTGACCTCGCGATACCGTAAAGTCTGATTCCCTGATAAGTGAAGAGAGGGGATCGTGCAAAGAGTTCTATGGGTGCAGACTTCCTGATAGGGAAAATTGAAGGACATTAGAGTTCTTCGGGTCGTGGTAAAAGGAGGATCCTGTGAGCGGACGTGCTTGCAAGCGTGCCTGTGTCAAGTGGTATCAGAGCTTAGAAAATCTTCCTTGCTTTCTATAGCGGGGAAAAGGAAGATTCACCATGCCGCTAAGGAGAAGGGATAGACAATCACCCGATCCAGAGGAGGAAAGGGAGATGTCCAGAGGAAGGGGTAGAGAAGTGCAGAATCCAAAAGTAGAAAGAGATCTGCATAACATACGCGCTAGACTTGTGGACATGGAGATAAGACAAAGGTGCACAACTGATGTAGGAGATATCAGTGAGTCCGAAAATGAAGATGATGTTGGACATGGAGAAGAAGAAATCCCATCAGAAGATGCAGCAAATGAGCGCTTACTTAAAGCTGTTGCAAGAATGGGTGCAAAGGTGAAGGTGGACATTCCAGTTTATGAGGGAAATATGGATGTAGAAGAGATTCTAGACTGGATTAGAGCTCTAGACACCTATTTTGACTATGAAGATATCGAAGAGGACAAGAAAGTCAGGCATGTCGTCACGAGATTGAAAGGACATGCAGCCTTGTGGTGGGATGAACTACAAGCGGATAGGCGTTGCCAAGGCAAGCAAAAAATTAAGAGTTGGGATAGGATGATTGCAAAGATGAAGGCAAAATTCATTCCCAGGGATTATCAAATTACTTTGTTCAGGAGAATGCAGAACCTGAGACAGAAGCTGATGACAGTAAAGGAATATACTGAGGAATTTTACAGGTTGAATATCAGGGCAGGTCATCGCGAAAGCAATGACAAAAAAGTGGCCAGGTATATGAATGGCCTGAGATATGAGATTCAGGATGAAATGAGTATGGTGACCATCCGAACGGTGGAATATGATTATCAGATGGCTCTGAAAACTGAAGAGAAGCTGAGCCGAAAGTAGAGTCAGAGGGGAAGAGGCAGAAGTCATCCCAAAGGCAAATTAGTTTCCCAGGAAAGAAGCCAGAAGCCCAGGGACGACTGGAAGAAACCTCAGACTCGTACAGAGAGAGGTGGAACCTCACAGTGAGGGCGATATGCTGAACAGAGAGGACAGCATACCAAGCAGAGAGGAGATTATGCTGACAACAACACTTTTCCTCGTACCAGAGGTAGAGGAAGAGGAAGAGGTGGAGTAATCACATGCTTGACATGTGGAAAAAATGGGCACAAGTCATTCAAGTGCCCAGAGAAAAAGAAAGAAACTGGAGAAACTCACATCGTCGAGGCATAGAGGTGAGGTGTTGAGGCAGAAGACGCTGAAGGCAGAAGATCATTGGTGATGCAAAAATTCCTTTTGACACCAGAGAAAGAAGTGAAAATTTCAGTCCAAAGGACCAGACTTTTTAGAACAGCTTGCAAGACCAAGGGTTGGGAATGCAAGGTCATTGTGGACAGTGGTAGCATGGACAATCTCGTTTCAACCGAGATGGTAGAAAAGTTGGAGCTGGAGATGACTGATCATCCCAGTCCATATAAAGTTTCATGGCTACAAAAAGGACATCAGGTAAATGTCACCAAACAGTGCTTAGTTGAATTTAAGATAGGAGGATATAATGATAAGATATTATGTGATGTCATTCCTATGGATGTTTGTCATCTATTGCTGGGTAGACCATGGGAATATGACAGGAATGTGATTCATGATGGGAGAATGAATACATACACCCTAGAGAAGAATGGGAGGACACACATGTTGCTTCTGATGAAGGATAAGGAGGTGAAACTGGAAGTAAGCAACATATTACTTCTCATGAGTGGGAAGGAACTCCTTACCACGGTTAAGAAGAAGGAGGATCCACAGTTCATTGTGGTCAGAAAACCGAAAATTGTTCTGACTAGCACAAGAGTGGATGATTTACCAGAAGAAGTTCAGGAACTACTGGAAGAGTTCGCTGACATTGTAGTGGACGAATTACCTCGTTCATTGCCACCGATCAGGAGTGTGAGTCATCACATTGATCTCATACCAAAAGCCAGTTTGCCAAACAAATCCACGTACAGATTGATGCCACGGGAGAATGAAGAGGTTAAAAGGCAAGTCCAGGATTTGTTGGACAAAGGTTTGGTCAGAGAAATCTTGAGCCCATGTGTTGTTCCGACAGTACTCAGTCTGAAGAAAGACAGAGGCTGGAGGATGTGTATTGATTCAAGGGAAATAAACAAGATAACCATCAGGTACAGATTCCCATTGCCAAGAATGGATGATTTGATGGATTGCTTAAGTGGAGCAAAATTCTTTTCAAAGATTGATCTGAAAAACGGTTATCATCAAATTTGCATGAGAGAAGGTGATGAGTGGAAGACAGCATTCAAAACCAATGAAGGGTTGTATGAATGGCTAGTTATTCCGTTTGTCTTAACAAATGCACCAAGTACCTTCATGAGGTTGATGAACGAAGTCCTGAAGGAGTTCATCGGGAAATTTGTCATCGTGTACTTGGATGACATACTGGTTTTCAGTAAAACAGCAGCGGAGCATCTGAAGCATTTGGCTACAGTGATGCAAAAGATACAATAGGAGAAGTTGTTGATAAACATGAAGAAGTCCTCATTCATGAAGACAGAGCTCATTTATTTGGGATCCGTTATTTCAGCAAATGAGTTGAGGATGGATCCAGATAAAGTGGAAGTGATCAAGAATTGGCCATCACCGAAAAACATATTTGAGGTGAGAAGTTTTAACGGGTTGGCTAGTTTCTACCGAAAGCTCATTAGGAATTTCAGTGGAATCAGTGCAGCGATGATGGATACATTGAAGAAAAGACATAAATCTTTTCACTGGACTGATGAGGTTGAGAAGAGTTTCAATCTATTGAAACGGAAGATCACGGAACAACCAGTTTTGGTGTTGCCAGATTTCTGAAAAACATTTCAAGTGAAATGCGATGCAAGCGGGTTTGCAATAGGGGCAGTCTTAAGTCAGGAAGACAGGCCGATAGCGTATTTCAGCGAGAAGCTGAATGAGGCAAAATTGAAATACTCCACGTATGATAAGGAGTTTTATGCTATCATACAAGCATTGAAGAAATGGAGGCATTACTTGATACCCAAGGATTTTGTTTTGTACAGTGACAATCATGCACTGCAGTTTGTGACTCAACAGGAGAATTTGAATCAAAAACATGTCAAATGGGTTAAGTATATGAAAATTTTCACTTTTGTGATAAAACATATTTCTGGTACTGCTAACAAAGTTGTTGATGCTTTGAGCAGGAAGTGTTTGTTGTTGCAGGAGTTCAGAATCAAAACGTTGGGTTTTGATGATCTCAGGAACAAGTACGCCGAAGATCAGGATTTCAAGGAAGCGTATGAAGCAACTGAGAATCCAATTCTCGAAGATAGAAGCCAGTGGGCCAAATACATGATCCAAGTGTTAGAATATAAAGGATTGTGTGCTCGTTTTACCACGACGATACCCTCGTCTCCCAACCACAGGCCGAAGCCTCCCTCCGAGCACCTTGACCTTGACCAAGAAGAGAATTATGGCTGCAATCTATAGCCAAGAGAGGCTAAATGCACCAAGAAAAATAATAGAAACAAAACTGAACAGATGATCCCACCCAGAACTAGCGCACCACTTTCCCCAGAGACCTGCACACAAAACTGCCAACTACAGTGCGCACAACTGGCTCTGCAATTCTGAGAGTGTGTAATAATGAAACTGGCGCCCTATATTTATAGTGGACTAGCCAGTCTAACTGGGGCCGACCTGACTAGTCCAATTGGGCCGACTTCTCTTTCTGGGCATCAATAAATTCAATATAAATATATTTGTTCAGCTGACAACCTGTCTAGGGTTTTCTTCAATTCTTTGCTTCCTTCCGGAGGATTCTAATCTCTTCATAGGTCATCATAGAGGTTCATACCTCCCGAAGCTACCATAATATTAACACTCCCTCCTAGCTAGGGAGGTATGGTCTTGAGCACAACAAACCATTCAACTGGTAGCACCACGAGCACCTGTCATTATTATCTGACTGGAT
>ML785849.1:463932-474442 GCA_009831015.1 Picea engelmannii
ATAGATTCCCTTCACGTCTTCCAATAACCCTAGCATCTTCTATGCTGGAATATTTATGCCATGATAACACCTTTTCATCTATGAAGGCTATTTGGTTTCCTTTGTCTTCTAAACATGATATTGATACAAGATTCTTTTCTAAAATAGGTACATATAGAACATTGCTTAAGTGAACATGATTACCTGATTCCAATTTGATTGAGGCTTGTCCAAATCCTTCGACGGGGTAGGTGCTTTTGTCTCCAAGCTCCACTTTGTATGATGTCTTTCTCTCATTTAGATCTAAGAGTCTAGCTTGATATCTCGTCATGTGCCTAGAAGCTCCACTGTCAATTATCCACATATCGTATTCAAGTGTCCCGGTAAGTGCTGAGTAATGTAAGAGACTGATTGTTTCACACATGTCTTCGATTGACTGATAACTGGTCATGCCTTGATCCAAAACTTCAACTGCATATTTTCTCTCTTCTGAGAAAGTCAATAGGTGCACTGAGTTAGGGTGCATCTGGACCTCTTCTCCTTGAGAGAGATGCTCCATCACAAGGTGTCGGATGTGAGAATTAGGGTTTCTGCAACTGCTACTGCTAGTAACCCTAGCTGCAGTTCTTTGGAAGTTGCTCCTGCTAGTAACCCTAGCGGGAGTTCCTCAATGAGCTCAATACCTAGCAGTTATGTTTCCTTCCAGTGTTTTAGGCTGACTGAAGGGTGTGTGGGCCCATAACCTGTTAGAATATAAAGGATTGTGTGCTCGTTTTACCACGACGATACCCTCGTCTCCCAACCACAGGATGAAGCCTCCCTCCAAGCACCTTGACCTTGACCGAGAAGAGAATTATGGCTGCAATCTATAGCCAAGAGAGGCTAAATGCACCAAGCAAAATAATAGAAACAAAACTGAACAGATGATCCCACCCAGAACTACCGCACCACTTTCCCCAGAGACTTGCGCACAAAACTGCCAACTGCAGTGCGCACAACTGGCTCTGCAATTCTGAGAGTGTGTAATAATGAAACTAGTGCCCTGTATTTATAGTGGACTGGCCAGTCTAACTAGGGCCGACCTGACCAGTCCAACTGGGCCGACTTCTCTTTCTGGCCATCAATAAATTCAATATAAATATATTTGTTCAGCCGAAAACCTATCTAGGGTTTTCTTCAATTCTTTGCTTCCTTCCGAAGGATTCTAATCTCGTCATAGGTCATCATAGAGGTTCATACCTCCTGAAGCTACCATAATATTAACACCAAGAAGGATTGTTGTTTAAAGTCAATCAGCTGTGTATTCCAAATTGTTCCATGAGGGAGAATCTGTTGAAGGAGAAACACATCGGAGGGTTGGCTGAACACTTCGGTCATGACAAAACATTCGCAAAGTTGAGCGAGTCATACTTTTGGCTAGGGATGCGATCAGAGGTCAAGAGATTTGTGGACAAATGCAAGATTTGCCAGCATTCGAAGGGGAGGAAGCAGAATGCAAGTTTCTATCAACCATTGCCCATACCAGAGAGGCTGTGGGATGAAATTAGCATGGATTTCATATTGGGGTTTCCAAGGACACAAAGAGGATTTGATTCAATCTTTGTGGTAGTGGATAGATTTTCCAAGATGGTGCACTTTATCCCATGTCATAAAACCAGTGACGCGACTCACATTGCGAACCTATTTTTCAAAGAAGTCATTCGACTTCACGGCTTACCGAGGAGCATAGTTTCGGATAGAGATACGAAATTCATAGGGTATTTCTGGAGAACCTTATGGAAGAGGCTGGGAACTAACTTGTTGTTTAGTTCAGCGTATCATCCGCAGACGGATGGACAGACAGAAGTGGTAAACAGAAGTCTGGGAGATTTGCTGAGAAGCTTGGTGATAGAACACCACAGCAGTTGGGATAATATATTTCCGCAGGAAGAGTTTGCATATAACGACTCAGTGAACAGGAGTACAGGACAGAGTCCATTTCAGGTTGTTTATGGCATACAGCCGAGGGTAATTTCTGAATTGAGGGATTCAGAACAGAATGCAACTAGGAGAACTAGTGCAGAAGATTTCGCAGAAGCGATGAAGGAACTTCACAGCCAAGTGAAGGAGCGGTTGCAGAATTCAAGCCAGGAGTATAAGCGTAGAGTCGATCAGCATAGAAGCCAACTTTAGTTCGAGGTTGGTGATTTGGTTCTGGAACATTTGAGAAATGAAAGGTTCCCGAGAGGAACATATAATAAATTGAAGATGAAGAAAATTGGACCATGCAAGGTCTTGAAGAAAATGGGAAGAAATGCTTATGAGATTGAATTACCCAATGGGATCGGAATTTCTCCGATATTCAATGTCTCATATTTATACCCATATAAACCTAAGGACGCAGAAGCAAAAAATGAGTAGTCATTGATCCAGTGGACAAAGAAAATGCCAGTTGCAGAGAAGCCACAGATGGAGTGCATACTAGACAAGAAAGTGAGCAAGAGGACCAGGCAGAAAGAATACTTTGAGTATCTGGTCAAATGGAAGAACCATCCAGTTGAATATGCCAGCTGGGATATCGAGGTGGAGATTCTAAAGCATGGACAGACCATGCAGGAGCTCATGGACAGGAGCCCATGAAAATTTTCAAGTGAGGGAATATGAGGCAGGAGCATCTCCCAGTTCAAGCGAGCTAGCGCGGAATGCAAATGGACAACTGGACAAGCCAGCACAAATTTTGAGATCACCTTGGGAATTGATGCGCCATCTTAAAATGAAGCCATTAAGATGAAGCGCACTTGTAAATGTAATCGGGACCTTGAGCCATATGCTCTTGTCCTTAGTAGGTAGGAGGCATTTAAGATAGTTAATGAAGGTAGATAGAAATTAAATTCTAGATTAGACAGTTTGTAGAACGCAAGAGGGAAACGGGATATAGACACCCTCATTGTGCATTTGTGTTATTATTGAAGCAGGTAGAGTATAGAAGAGAAGCAGAGAGTTGTGGAAGAACACCCATGTACAGAGTTTGAATTAATAGAAGAGGTTGATTCAAATCCATGGTTTTGTGTTTGTTCTCTGTGTATGTACGTTGAATGCTATGCTCATGAGTATTTACTTCCTGTTATGCATTTTCTTTACATGCTATGTATGAATGATTTCTTGCTGAGTGTTTGAAATCTGAGAAAGGAAGTAGGAGAAATGAGTTTCAATTGTTTCTCTATCTGAGCAAGGATTCCTGCAAGGAGTGCAGTTGAAGTTGTCTGCAAGGAGTGCATTGACAGAAGGCTCAGATAGTTTAACTCTTGTTCTCATTCACCCAGAAGTGAAATTGGTTATAGGAACCGTGCAAGGAGTGCGCAGGCTAAGGAAAGTCTCAGTTGTGTATATGAGCGGAGTGTTGAAGGACTGTTTCTATAGGAGTGCGCAGAGTCGAAGGTATTCATCACTTGGAAGTGTCTGAGAGTTGCTGCAAGGAGTGCACGCAAGAATCTTCTCTAAGACTCAGAGTCGGGAGAAATCTCACGAGGGATAAATCCTTTGAAGCTATTGAAGGTAGCACAAAGAGTTGGAGCATATCGAGTGACTCAAGGTGACGAAGGTTTGGGACACAGTTTATTAAGTCCAGGAAGGAGTCCTTGGTTCACTTCGTGAACGTATCGAGGAGGAGAAGACAGATGGTCAGGATCTTATGGAGAGGATTTGCGAAATCCCGCCAGCCGTCAGATCCGCTAGAAAAGCGAGGAGGATACGGTTACGTCCGAAGTTTAAGCTCAAGGGATTGTGGACCGTCAGATCAGCCCATAGTTACCCATCAACCGTCCGATTTGACAGGAGTTGCATAGGGTTTAAGCCTTCGTGAGCAGAGTGGAAACCCCGGGAAGGATTGGGATATTGAGGCGTCGGAGTTCGGGAAATCGGGGATCCCGTGGACCAGAGATCAGCAAATCCATCGTGGAAATCCCGATGAGCTCAAAGTCATCCATCTGTTGAGACAGGTGGAAGGAACTGGGATTCATCGGTATATCGGAGGTTCATAAGTCAAAATCTCGAGACCCTTTGAGTCTCGCAACAATGAAGGGATCATAGCCATGGATCTCAGGTAAGACATGTGCCAGTTGGTCGCTCGATCGGAGATTTTTTCATCGGGGTTCATAGGAGTGAGTGGCTTTGATTTTTCATTTGGTGAAGTTTGAGGTTCGATCTGAGCCACCCATCGCTCGGGACACATGTCAAAAGATCTGACGAAGTCGGGGTTCGACGTATCAGAGGTCCTAAGGACAAGATACTCTTGAAATTTGTAATCTCGAAACGCGATATCCCGACAGGTAAAGGATAGCGTGGGCCACAGCAGAGTTAGTGGAGGACAGGTGGCACGAGCTATCAGAGTTTCATGGAGAGAAATCCCGAAATATTGACATTAGGATTCGTGATCCCGTGAAGTCCGAAGTCTCGACGTGATAAGGGATCGTTGAAAAGTCAAAGCAGTGAGCTCATCCGAGTTTCGGCATATCGTGAGTCGAGAGTCGGTAAAGTGAATTGCTTGATATCACAAGTGGTGAAATCATGATAGGAGAAGTCCCAATAAGCAAAGGAAGGGTCAGCGTTGACTTGATTGGGGTTCGGGGATTCGAAACACCAGCGCTCGACCATTGACCTCGCGATACCGCAAAGTCTAATTCCCCGATAAGTGAAGAGAGGGTATCGCGCAAAGAGTTTTGTGGGTGCAGACTTCCTGATAGGGAAAATAGAAGGACATTAGAGTTTTCTGGGCCGTGGTAAAAGGAGGATCTTGTGAGCGGACGTGCTTGCGAGCACGCCTGCGTCATGTTGTCTAATCAATTACAGCATTTATTGATTCAATAGATTATGGCCAACCAAAATCCTAGTTCGACTACCCTTATAACCTAGACCTTGGATGTACACAGTGTGAAATTGACTAATCCTAAGGATAACCAGAAAACCAAGGGAAAGAAAAAAAATGGAAAATCAAGAAGGGTAAGGGGTATAAGAAGGCTAGAAACAATGTTGGTGAGGGAATTTTTTTTAAGAGAAAGGTGAAGTTTTTGTGTAAACTTTGCATGGATGACCACTTGAATCACCTATTCCCTTGGTTTGTGGAATCCCAAAAGCTATTGGCACAACAACAACCTGTTGTGTTGACAACCATTTTCCACAAGGGAAAAATATGGCTCAAGCTTCCGCATCCCCAAGCGTGACTGGGGGTAGTCAGGGAACCCTCGTGCCCAATAATAATAACAATGGGGCCGTAAAAATCTATATGATGAAAGCCAAAGCGAATTTATCAACCAAGGATCATAGCTATTGAACACAATAATCTGTTAAGAAGGGAAAAGTGACCTCCAACCCATTGACTTCTCTTCAAATTGAGAAAGGATGACTCCCATCCCTAAAGGTATGTTCAAAAAGGATTCTCACAACCCAAATGCTAGGGTTGCTTGGAATTACTCCATCGTGGAGGATCTGGCACAAACTCCTTGTGCAATGTCTACTCTGAAAGTTCTCCAGAGTTTCCCCTCATAGAGAAAAGATCTATTGTCTACCTTGGGAGTGGTCGAGCCCAGTAACTCAGAAATTATCGTTTTTTATCCTACTAACCATAAACCTCGTCTTCCTCACCATTTTTCCTTTCATATAGTAGTGGTGTACACCACGAAATCGTTGTCATGGAACATTTTCCGTACGATGGTTGATGAGGGTGCCTCGACTTGTGTGACTTCATTGGCATGTTAGAAGGCCATCGACCAACCTGAGTTGGATCTGTTGCTCACGTTGCTTACTACGTTTGACGTTCAATATTTTATAACACATGGTAAAATTCCCTCTTTCACCATGCAATTAGAGGGTAAAACTGTGTGTGTCAAGGTAGAAGTAGTCGATGTGCCTCTCGACTACAATTTTTTATTAGTGCGTATTTGGCCTTATGCCATGAACATGATTGTAGCCATCGTTTTTCAGGTCTTACTCTTTCCTCACGAATGTTAGATTATAATCGTTGACCATCTATCCTTTTCTCTCCCTGACCCTTCACTGAGGGCATCCATGATCCTGATGATTGATAACCCACAGTCAAGTACTATCAACTTAGGTGTCCGATTGTTTCCATATTTGATGGGAACTTTTTATTATCCACCACCTTCCAATGATGTTAGGTTTATTTAATTTTTCCTCGAACAACCAAAGGCTACAATTTTTCAAGTTGCGTCTTTCAAAACAAGTTACTTTGAAGACTCGTGGAATTTACCTTCCCCATAGGCTTTGATGGAATGAGTAGGGAACCTTAGCATGGCCATTCCCTTATCCATTTCTAAGGTTTCGTACAACATTATCCAGCAAGCCTCGGCCAACCCTGATCTGGCTCCCCCACAGGAGCTCGATCCTATTCTTGAGCCTATTTAGGCTCAAGACTCTCTCGCCACTCAAGACCCTTTGGACTTAGTCTTTCCCTTTAACAACGCGATCCTAGAGAAAATGACTAGACCAGATAGACCTTGGGATGATCTTCATCATAGATCTTACTTCTTACCTGAGCTCAGGAGAATAGAGACAGGAGAGTTTGTTATGACCATGAATGGAGATAGCCCTTGTCTTATTAACCTTCTGGCTACGCACAAAATATATGTTAAGGGAAACATGCAAAGTATTGTTGAAACGATTCCTATTAATATCTACAAAACCCATGGCATTGTGGAAAATTTCTTTGTTAGAGAGAATTTCTCTCTTGAAGAGATTCAAATATACACTAAACTGTTTAAATATTTCCACAATGTTTTCTCCTGGTATTATGAGGAGATGTCAGGCATCAACCCACGAATTGTTGATCACGAAATCATGACTTGTCCTGATGTTAAATCGGTCCGACGGAAGCTTCGCCCGGTCAACCCTCACAAAGCAATGGCAATAAAGGCTAAAGTAGAGAAACTCCTCAAAGTCAGTTTCATCTACCCCACGCAATTGATGGAATGGGTATCGAACCTTATTCCATTCAACAAGTAGCAAGGCACGATCCGCATATGTATGGAATTTTGTGACTTGAACAAATCTTGCTTGAAAGACAATTTTCCAACTCTGTTTATTGACCATATTTTCAATGAATGTGTGGGTTGCGAGGTCTTTTATTTCATGCATGATTTTTTTGGGTATAATCAAATTCAGATCAAGCCCGAGGACCAACATAAAATGGATTTTATTTTTCCTTGGGCTACATGTGCGTATTGAAAAATTCATTTTGGCCTAAAGAATGTTGGAGCTACTTTTCAACGTGCCATGTTGTTTTATTTTCATAACATGAAACACATAATAGAGGCATACCTTGATGATCTGGAATCACATTCTCGTAAGAGATCTGATCATCCTACCCATTTACGACTAATCTTTGAGAGGTGTCACTACTATCGGATTCACGTGAATCCAAACAAGTGCAGTTTTTGTGTGGCATCGAGTCGTTTATTAGGTTTCATCGTGTCAACAAAAGGGATCATAGTCGATCCTCTAAATGTTGAGGCAATAGTCCAATTGCCTCCCCCAGGCACAATTCCCCAGCTCTAGATTCTACAGCGGAAAGCAAATTTTGTTCAACATTTTGTCACTAATTATGTCGAGATTACAAAAGGGTTCATGAATATCTTAAAAAGGGAGTCCCATTTTTTTGGGATGAAGCATCTCAACGCTCTTTTGATGCATTGAAAAATGCCCTAACATCTACCCCTCTGCCTAGTCCTCCTAATTATGGAAAGGATTTCTTGTTATATTTGGCTGCTGCAGAGTCTACAAATGACATGGTCTTCGTCCAAGAGGATGATGTGCTTGAAGAGCACGTTATCTATTATCTTATTTGAGGCCTAGTTGGACCAGAACTCAACTACTCGCATGTTGACAAACTCACTTTGGATGTTGTTCATGATATTCAAGGGCTTCATCACTATATATTACTTCGCAATACCACTGTCATTTTCATCGTCAACCCCTTTCAATATGTGTTAGCGCGATGGGTCATCAGTGGAAAAATCAGTCGATGGATAGTTATCCTGCAAGAGTTTGACTTGGATTTCATTTTAGTGAAATCTAAAAAGTCCTTGGTCTTTGTGGAGGTTAATCTCGGAACTTTTGGTCAAAAGTGGTGATATTTTTCTCAAAGAGTCACCAATTAACGGAAATATTTTTCTGATCACATATTCAGACCCCTAGTATAGAGATATACTTGTGTATCTTCAAACTTTGAAGTTCCCTGCTTCTGCTTCTCATGATGAGCATCGACGAATATGACACCAAGTGCGAAACTATCTCATCCTCGATGACACTTTTTATCATCAAGGGGTGGATTTCATTCTTTGACGATGTCTTACTCATGAAGAAGCAGAGTTTGTTTTGAACGACTATCACACAGGATCATGTAGAAGTCATATTTATGGATTGGAAACAACCCAAACGATTCTTCACGCTGGATAATTTTGACCCTCTTTAATAAAATATGGTGTTGAGGCGATCAAGAAGTATCACACGTTCCATATCTTCGATCGAAATATGCGGACACACCCAACTCCTATGTTCCTGGTTATTGTCATCGACCCTTTCACCAAGTGGGGGATTGATTTCACTACATGTCACTCAGGTTCTACCAGGGGCCATTGTTATATCATCATAGAAATAGAATACTTTACTAGGTGGGTTGAATCTACGTCGACATTTAATAATGAAGGGTAAAATGTTGCCATGTTTGTTTTTAACTAGATCATAGCTAGGTTTGGTATCACAAAGGAGATTGTCACTGACCATGGCAGTCACTTCCAAAAAACATGATGTTTGAATTAACATCAAATCTTGGGTTTAAATAGGAAAATTCATCACCGTATTACCCACAAGCGAATGGTCAAGTAGAAGCTGTGAATAAATATCTCAAGACTATACTTCAACGAATGATTAATTTGGCCAAATCAAATTGGCATTTGATGTTATATTCGATACTTTAGGCTTATCGAATTTCTATAAAGACTGCTAATGGGTTTTCACCTTTTCAACTCATTTGCGGGCTGGAGGAAGTATTTCCCATTGAATGTCAAATCCCTTCTCTGAAGTTGGCAGTGGAAATATTGCCTGACACTACACCGCTTGAGGAATATCTTTTATATTTCAAGCAGTTCAATGAGCAGCATCGAAATGCAGCCTTCGCTAATGAGGCTCATAAACAATGAGTCAAGTTTCAATATGATCGATCTATCCAACCTCATATTTTCTTCGATTGCGATCTTGTCCTGGTCTACGACCAAGACAAAGATCCCTTGGGGGCAAGAAAGTTCAAACTCATGTGGTTCAGACCATTCATTGTGAAAGAAGTCTTAGAAAAGGATGATTACCATCTGGTTGATTTCAAGGGAAATTCTTTAATCGAGCCTAGAAATGGAATCTACCTTAAGAAGTATCACACTTAGGTCGATCTCCTGAGCATGACCTCTTGTATATATGTATAGTTTTTATACATTTTTGTCTTTTTTTGTTTTGTGGGCGTGTAGTCATTTATGTTTTCATTTTCACTGTGGAAGATGTCAAGTGAATCTTAATTCTATGGTGGGTTCGTGGACGGCGCTAGATGGAACACTCGGAGGATTGCTTCTACAACTTGGGTGAATTTTACACCTGGCGATCAGTCTCTATCTTCTAGAGGCATTTGTCTAGGAGAAGTAACCAATAATGTTGTCGAGTACAGTGCAGTGATAGAATTACTACGTGATGCCTTATCACATGGTATTTCTCTCCTTTGGGTTTATTTGTATGCTCAATTGGTCGTGTACCAATTAAATGGGGTATACTGCATTGACAATCCCACTCTTAACCGATGATTCCTTAAGGTATGGCTCTTAAAATGATCTTTTGATTATATTACTTATATTCATGTTCCTAGGAGATCTAACTAATTAAATGATACATTAGCTAATCAAGTATTAGATTGGCATGTTTCTCACATGTAAAAATAAAACACACACATACACATGTAAATACATTTGTAAAAAATGTTCATCCATAAGACAGAAAAGATGTATATATAATATATCCAAAAAATAATGTCATGAGTACAAAGTGAAAATTAAAGCCTCAAAATAGCCGGTATACATCGTCGGGCTTAAGCCCTCAAATACATAGTAAAAAAAGTTCCCTTAGCACATAAGTGCCTATTGTCCCTTCTATAGTGAACCACAACATTTGCAAGACCCCAAAATAACTGGACCCAAGTCCTAGGAATCCCCACTACATGTGGTTGCATAGTCGGGGGAATATACTCGATCTCTGCCATGGGTATTTCACTAGTGAGAGCTGTCAGGTTTCTCTCTACTCATTATAGAACTATCTTAGCCTCTTCTACTGGGAGAAATCCTGCTCCTCCTGGTCCATCCTCTGGTCGAGGACGATGCCTGGTCCTGCCAAAGTCGGTTGGTCGCACTGGTCCCATATCTGTATATAACATATATTACATTTATTACTCTGACATTAACATAAAAAGGATAATATTTAAAATTAAAAATTTTAATAAATGTGT
>ML785849.1:474485-486822 GCA_009831015.1 Picea engelmannii
TATTAAACTAATTCCTACATAGGGATAGTCCTCTATGACGAGAATCTGATGGGCTCACCAATCAAAAAATTAATCATCGAAATCCTCCTGGGTTCTTCCTCCACCCTTTCTAGGAAACAAAATTGTCCACCTGCACAATGTTGGAAAGGAGGCAATACATCCTTGTACTGTCTTCCACGGGCTTAGACAAGGCACTCTCAAAGAAGAAGAAAGTGCATAATACCATGCCAAACCTGAAGTTCTTGTTTATCCTCTTGCAAAATTCTGTGAGTTGTTTCTTCATGCATGTCATCATGGTGGTACTCCAATCAAATATGGTAGCCTCCAAACACTAAACTGCACAATGCATCTTTGCATGAGAGGACTGATGGAGTGTTGTGGATCATGTGATCCACCCGATCATACATAATAGAATGTGAAGGTGGAGGTTGGTGATCTTGTGAATAGGCACTTGAGAACCTACTTTCTTGGTACCAGCCTCACAGTACATCCCGATGTAATCCTCAATGTTGTACGGCCCTAGAGAAAATGTGCTCATATTGACAGGTTCACCTATCCTAGAGAGGTTGGTCAAGAATTAAATACCCTCTGTGGTTGGGGTCAATGATTGACCCTCTAGCATAAATGACTCTGCATCAGGGTGCCAATACTCTACCAAAGCATTTAGTAACCTCAGTTGTGCCCTCATGAATGGACATTAGAAGAAATTCCACATGACACATTTTTTTGGCATAGCAATGGCCCTGGTATCCTCCTCGGCAAAGACATCAAGTTCCTCATGTTCCCTTTCTCTCCAATGCACATACATCCTGTCACATAAAAGTTAGAGAGGTTTTAGTCCTTGTTTCTTTTTTTAGTATTAAAGGAGGTGTACATGGGTTATATATGCATGTGGGCTGAGTATTACTCTGCTTGCATACATACATGGACTGATCATGGACAACCCCCGTAGACACAACCATTTTACAAGGGCAGACGCCTCCCAAACATAAAATTAAACATAAAAATATGAATGAAAAAGGAGAGGTTTATTTGTACTTACTTGGTCCAAGTGTCAGGGTTTTTCGTCCATTGTAGCTCCTTGAATTTTCATTTTGAGGAAGAATGTTTTTGACCTTTTTGGTTATTTTCCGAATTGCAATGATAAAAATGAGCTATCCACCTCTATTTATAGACTTTTTTGGCCCTTTTTTCCCTAATTTGGTCCCCTTTTCCACCTTTATTTACTTGGTGGCTACTTGAGTTCTCTTTTGAGTTATCTTTGGGTCATTCTGATGTAGTTGTCCTTTTGGTTTGGTGATTTTCTTGAGATGGGTTACACCTATATCATCCCATGGTAAAAGTCATTTTTTCAACTATTGCATATAGGTTAGGTTTTCACTCCCTGCATTCTGCATATTCTTGACTTTTGCACTTTTCCATAGGATCAATCCTACCAAAGTGTGACATGAACCTTCTCAATTGCTTTAAAGTGTCGTAATTAGGTGGTAGAGCCTACCTCTACATGGATTCCCTAGGTAGATCCTTTGCTGCATTTTGGCATCCATGTTGTGAGTTTTGTCCTTAGGCTTGGGAGTCCTTGCTAGTCCCACCATGATTATGTATTGAAACCTCATTCTTCTTTCTAATAATCATTCTTGGCCTTACCCATGGGACTCCCTAAAGAGCATGGTTTGTTGTCTTTCAAGATCGCTTAAATTTTTAAAGAAATATCCAACGAGATTTTATTTATTCTTTTTGATCGCGTATCGATTACTTGAGAAATGAATCCCCCCCTGGAGTCTTCTTTAATCCCTTTTCAGACTCTCTAAAAATAAAAAGAGTGTCGAGCGATCTTGTTTCCCTTCATGCTCGCCAAACTCATATTTGAAGGCACATCTGTCCAGCGGTAGTTTACTCCTTTTTCAATTCGGATGGATAATTTTACGAATAAAGGTATTCCCTAGGAACTTCAGTTCGCTAGGAGAGTATTCTTAGGAATAATTTTAACCGTTTTTAGGGCCTAGGGAATTAAATTTTTGAAAAAGGAACATTCTCCTTGGTTTTGGTTTATCTCTTTTTTGGGCCTTGGATATTATTTACAAAAAAGGAGGCCCATCAGAGTCCATAGTTAAGCTCTTCTCAGACTCCCTAAATATGAAAACATTGACGAGTGACCTTGTTCCTTTCACACTTGTTAATTGGTCCAAAAAGAACATCTATTTGGCATAAGTTTACCCCTTTTCCTGGCCAATATATTATCTAGGAAAAAGGTATGCCTCAGGAGACTTGTCTTGCCGGGATAGTTCTCCTAAGTTATATTTTATACTTTTTCAGGCTAAGGAGACTAAAACTATAAAAAGGTTGTGAGTCCATAGTTAAGCTCTTTTCAGACTCCTTAAAAATGAAAATATCGTCAAGTGCTCTTGTCTCAATAATACTTGTTAAAATGGTTTTGAAGAGATGTCCTTTTGGTATAAGTTTAACCCTTTTTTGAACCAATTGGACTAGTTGCGAAAAAGGAACTCTCTGAATTCTTCCTTTAACGTTTTTTCAAACTCTCTAAAACGTGAAAAAAACACTGAGCTTACCTTCTCTGGGCTCATAAAAATTCACATAGAAGGAGTCTTGGTGTTTCATGATTAACCGCATCGCATGTCTTATCCTTTCATCTTCGGCCTAATGTTGGCTCCATGTTTCTCTCAATTGAACCTTCAAATAATTCCTTAAATGAAAGCCTTGCAACACATTTTGTTCTTGCAATCTGACAACCTGAACCATGGATGAATTTTCCTCGGTTGTCCTTATCCTGCACATGTCTCCTTTCCCTGAGCATCAATATGTTCCATGCACTTGGAACCAGTTTGATTTCTCACGACACTCGTTCCTCCTTTGTAACGTAGAATTCTTTTATTATTTTTCAAGCTCGTTAAAAATTTGAAAAAGATAAAAAAATCAAATATTCCAAAAAGAGGGGATGGGATATACTTTCCCTTTATATTCGGAAACAAGTTATTCACCCTTGGAAAAAACACATCCTACTATTTTTTTTTCGAGCATTGGGATCTAGTATGACCTTAGGAAGTTGTTCTCGCTACATAGAGATCTGTCCTCCTCCATTTGGTTACTCTTCCAAACATATGGATATTTTGTGGTGACTTTTGTATCACAAATTTATGTCAATATTACATTGCCTGAGTCTCATCATTTTTCGTGCTTTTGTCCAAGGGAAGTTTTATCTAGCCTGATTTGGCCATTCTGCAATTTTTCTCTTGAATTTCATGAGTCATCCATCTCGAGAGTCCAGTCAAGTCCAGATTCAAGATCGATGAAGTTTTGTTCGTAACGATCGACATCCTCCATTATTTTCTCGACGACATGTCGAAGACCTCGGAGTATTGCGTCTTACACTCATATTGTACTCCTACCTGATTTGTTGAAGATATTGAAGTTGTTTCTTGAGCTATGAAGTCCTCATATCCATCCACAGGCATCAATGCTTCTTGAAGATGCATATTATATTGTACTTAAATATTATCAAATGATTTTGTTGTAGATATGTTGTTTATTCCTTGCAACTACACTTTATATAGACATTTATATGACATGTATCTGCAGTGTACTTGATTGGAAGTCATGATTAGTTCATCCCGAGCATGGGTATGCCTGCCTCAGAGAGATTATCATTGTTTTGAAAATGGCGTGCTCTCGAACTCTAGTCCTGGGCTCACTCGACTCTGTGTCTTCCCACTAGTAAATATATTGTAATGTATTTTGGTCATCAGTTGCTCTTTTGACCTCACATATTAGGGGGCATCTGTTATAGTCCAAAAATTCCCTACCCATGCATACATAGAATTGGCCTTTTCACTTACAAAATTTTCCAAATTACTACTAAGGATCCTTCTTAAAAAACCATTTTTTGGAACATGTACGCGTCCTGTTGAACTACATCCCACGTACACACACTAGCTGCATACTAGTTAGTTCGTGTACATATGCGAGTTTCATGCTAGAAAACCCACGTTTACCTCCAAACGTTGCAAAAAATATATAATTGCAAGGAATTCGACAAATTTTATGGGCTATCGAGGGTTTCCCAACCATTTTACCCATTGTAGCCCATCCCCAAACTGAATAGCCATATTTTTATCATATAAAAAGAGGTCTTGGGGTCCCATTTACAACATCAAGAAAGAGAACAAAGAAACTCTGTCAAAATCCCTTCCCCTTTTAGCCCAAGTTTTGCAACCCTTTCTGAGATTTTTCCTCAACATTCCCCCTCTATCCCATTCTCCTTATACAATTGTTTCCCTTTTCCCAAATATATTAGTTGGTTGTGAGAGGAAAGTACGAGAATGATGCACTTGGAGTAGCAATAAGAGGAGTTTGGACCTAGTTCATGGAGCATTTATCAATAAGAAGGTTGTAATCTCTCTAATCTTCATATTGAATAAAACAGTTATTTCTTATCCCAATACATTATGTCTTTATTCTTAATTGATTAATGCATCCATGCTTATATCTAAATATTAACAGTGACAAGTAGAGATTGTATATGTGTAGCATTGTTTTCCTAAGTGTTCTTCCAGGTCAGCTTTGGGAGGAGACCATCAATCAAGGAAGCTACAAAGGAGAAAGAGGTCTGCACGGGACGTTAGGACAAAAGGTACACCTACTTTCCTCTCTCTTTTCATTTAAGTTTAGATAGTTTTTGGCTAGCTTAAGAATAGAACTGTATTTCAAGGGAAGTCAGTGCTCTTCCTGTAACTCAACCCAGTATATTAATAGGGGGATTTTCTCCGCTGGTAGGAATTGGGGAGCACCATGTATAGGTATCCAAACTAAGATTAAATCAAATCAAAGTGTTGGGATTTGGTTATGTCATTTTCTTCACTTTGAGGCATGGTGTTGGAAACGTCTTTTGCAATGAGGGGAAAATGATTTTTGAGGAACCAGTCTAGGAGGAGTGATTTGGTAACCTCAATATTACATAACATTATTTGTCAATGCCACTCGTGGATATGATATGCAATATTTGTGGAGGTATTTTGTGGAAATACGCAAGAATTTCCAGACCAATGTCATGGAGAAATACTAATTGAAAGAAGGCTAAGAAATCCTTTTCTAAGGATGCAAATGTCGCATGGGACCCTAATTTATCATATATGTACCATTTTTTTGAGGGACGAGTTAAGGTTATGTTAAATAATATCAACCAAATGGGATCATCGGTGATTCTATTGGATGAGAAACAGAGATGGAAGTTCATGACATGGTTGGTCAGATCCTCACCTGGCTTCTCGCCAAACTTGGGAATGTCTAAGGGGAATTGTGTCACCATGGGTGGCCAAGTGGTATCATGTAATATGGGATCATTGATTAGCTTCATTAAATTCAGAAGATTCAATGAAGCCATGTATGGTAGGTTTTGTTTACTTTCCATTTTGTCTCATTGTCGAGGGCTAGTTCCCGATGAGGAAGGGCCGCTAGATGGGTCATTTTGGGAAGTTATGCCTAGCAAGGTTGATCTAAGCAAGGCTAAAACAAGAAATTATACACTCATAGGTGAGTGAGGAGGATAGACTATAAAATGAGTAAGGATAAGAATACCTCCCAATACTAGTGGGAGGTGTTGCAAACATATAAAATGTCAGGGGGATAATGGGTCCTCTATTATTCTATACTAGAAATGTGTGTTTGATTAGTAAGTGAAAGAAATCTAACTTGTGATTTGAAAATTAAATTTCCTACTCAAAGAAAAGAACCAAGATGAATGTATTAAGTTTTAATGGACACAACAACACAAATATGTCAACTTTTTAAGTAAAGTGTTTTGATAGGATGATATTTTTTCATCCGAGGGAGTGAAAAAATAAATAAATAAGGTTATCTAAAAGAATTTGTTGGAATTACTAAGACAACTAAGAGGGGGAGGGGGGTGTTGAATCAGTTGTCACTATGCTTAAACAATAATAAATCTATTAAACCATTCTTAAATTTTATTCAAGTGACCATCGATATTATACAACATATAGATGATACAAATAATGAGCATCAGTCACACATAAGATATACACAGAGACAGATTTTCACAAGGAAACCCATAAAGGGAGAAAACCTCTTCTTCTTCGAAATGATAGGCAGTCTTTTAAGTTTTGTACATCATCTTTAATTGAGCACCAACTCAATGTGAGGCTACTACCTCTGTTTTACAAGCTCCAACTTGTTTGAGAGCACCAACTCTCTGGTTTCTATAGCACCCACTAGAAGGAAGAACCAACTCCCTTAATGTTCCAGCACCAACTGGATGGAATCACCAACTTCCAGTTACACATGCTCCAACCTATATAACAGAGAACACGTGTTCTCCCTTGCACCACCCTGCCACCCTGGTTTCTCTGGCTGCAACCAGATGGAAGCTACAACTCCCTGTGTTCAAGCTCCCACTTGAACCTCTGAGGACAACAGTCCTCCCTAGCACCTCCCAATCACCCTAGAATATAAATGAATGATTAAACAACCAACTACATAGATAAATCGATTCTTACCAATTCTTCTCTTTTCTATAAATCTGGTCTTCTTCTAACTTTTCTGCAATTCTTCTCTTCCTTTTTCTATTATGCTATTCTTCTCTGCTTCAACTTGTTCTGCCATTCTACTCTGCTTCAAGTCTATTCCTCATATGTTACTCTTCTCTGAGTTTTATCTCACACTACACATATTTTCAGTCTCACACTATGCATATTTTTCAGTCTCACACTGAGCATATTTTCAGTCTCACACTGCGCATCCTGTGATTTTCCCTTTCTTACAGTTTAATTCATTTTTCGTCCAGAATAACCAACCATGCATAGTCTGTATCTTTTTATTTTATGCACCACACCCACAACAGTTACACTTCGAATCTTCCAAGGCAAAAGAAAAATTGTCTAAGCAACTGAAACGCCAACCGATCAGGAATCATGAATCAGTTTTGCTAACTGATTTGTAACTGATGAATTAACTGTGAGAGAGAACAGTAGCCTTCCTTTCATATTCATGTTTATATGCACTGTTGGATGAACTTTATTAATCTTTCCTTTAAATCGGGTTTCATCATTTCGACATTCCTATGGCCAAGTGTCTCGACACTTCATGTCGTGATCTCTGAAACTTCAATACAGAGATTTTTTCTGCTAGCTCCTTCCTCTGTATGACCATGGCCATGACAAAGATCTTATGCATAAAGTTCTTTTCGCAAATTCGCATTTCGTGAATCTGGAGATGAGTCATATTGACTCTCCAAGTCGCAATCCCTGAAACCCTAAAATGGAGCTTATCTGAACTGACTCCTTCCCTTCTCGCGACCACCGGCGATGACCATACGCTGTGCCAAAAGGTGCTTCATATTTAGCAAGTTTATAAACTTCATCGAGTCTGATCGATGGTTGAGATCTCCATAGATCCGATGGTCCAGATCTTATCACGATCTCGCATCTTGCGAGTTTCCACACCATGCTCCATTGACTCCAAGTTAGCGACTTGTCCTATGATTCGACGGTCCAGATCTAATCTTAATTCAATGGCTTAGATCATATCGTGATTTTTCATATCGCGATTTCGGCATTCTTGTGACTATGTTTCTTTCCTCTTCAAGTCGCGATTCGCAAAACTCCGAAAAGGAGTCAGATCAACGGTCCAAATGACATCTTGATCTGATGGCTGCGATTAAATCACGATTTCACATATCGTGATTTTTCATATTGCGATTTCGGTGGTCATGTATCTTGCCTCTCCAAGTCATGATTCGCGAAACTCCAAAATGGAATGGGATCAATGGTCCACGATCTCGATGAATCTATGGTCCAGATCTCATCGTGAATTTGCATCTCTCGATTCCTTCGATGGAGGTTCTTGTCACTCCAATTTGCGATAGGCAAAACTTTGAAATGGAGCTTAGATCAACGGTCCACGATCTTGATGAATCTATGGTCCAGATCTCATCATGAATTCGCATCTCGCGATTCCTTTGATGGAGGTTCTTGTCACTCCAAGTTCCAATAGGAAAAACTTTGAAATGGAGCTTAGATCAACGGTCCACATCTTTTGGTGTATTGATGGTCAGGATCTTTTCATGATTTTGCAAGTCTTCATTGTGTCTGCATCAGGATTTCAAGATTTTGCGAACTTGCTTCACCTTGCACTTTTAAAGATCGTGCAGATTCTCCTAGATCCTACGATGGTCGATCCTCGTGCTCGGATCTAATGCCCGAGATCTATCCTACATATATGTGCGTTCTTCTTGTCTGCATTGAGATCTGATAGTCATCGGGAATTCTGAATTGTTGATCCAACGATCACTGTTGTTTCTCCTCCCCCATTATCACTATGTTGTTGATCATGTTGATCTTTTCCATCGCTATTCTTGCCAACAATCCTCTCCACTATCTCTTGTGAACTTATTCGAATCTTCTCTGCAGTGTCTTCTCATAATGCCCATCTATTACATACTTTATGTACTCATGCCATCTTCATTGTTGTACTTTCCATCAATGACAAGCATTCGCTATCTGTCAAATATTTGCCAACAGACTTAGCATCTGTTATCTCAAAATTTCATTGGGTCTTCCAATAGATTCGATAGTTGGGCATGAAACCACTAGAAGAAGTGAAGATATGAAAATATCAATTATAATTAGAGGTATTGGGTTCATGTCCTAGAGGAACTAGTGACGTTTCTCAATTTTCGTTCAAAATCTAACCTGAGTCTAGTTACAACCTACAACTGCCATCTCTGTGGAAATCCTATATTTTTTCCACTAGGTTATTTCCTTCAAGTGTGGGTAGGGGAGTCTCGTCCTAAAAAAGAAGTCACATGCCATAGCTTGACAAGAGCAGGGTGGCTCAAGAAGAATTTCAAGAACAGATGGACCTAAGCCTTTTTCCCTTCATGGGTATCTCCCTACCTTGGTGTAGCACACTTGAGGTGAAGGTTTTTAAGTACCCTAAATAGTCAACTTATAAGTTTCAAACGAATAGTTATAGTGGGGGTTTATTTGGATTCATACCCCCAAAATCATAACCTACACTAAAATATTGTTTTGTGACTTCGAAAAGGAGGATTTTAGTAGCTTGTTTAGATTTTTCTTTTTAATAGTTTGAAATTCGGGTCATGATCCAAACTATTTACTTTCAGGCTGTGATGAAGGATCCTTATAACTCCTTGGTTTTTCTAATTCTTGTAGATCGCTTTTGGGTGCAAGGAAAAGATCATACTCAACATAAGTGGACTTTAGATGCCTTAGTGTGTGTAAGTGCAAATGTGTGAAAATGATGGTGAAAAAATTATGTGTGAGTAAAATTGGATCATATGGACATCACGAGGTCCATTACTTCCTCCTAATTAAACTCAATGTGTTTTTGCAACCTTGTGGAATTGTAAAACTATTCCTAGATTGTTTAAGATGTGGACATTATGGGGTCCTTACAATCCTTAAAAACACCCTAGTGTGTTCTAATGCAACTACTTTGATAAAAATGAAACTATCCTAAGTTACAATACATATGGACAATGGTGGTCCTTTCAATTTTTTTAAGCTCCATAGTTTTGTAGATTGCAAAAAAGAAAATATGTGCACATATAGATGCATTACTGTAACTAATTTAATTCCTCTATGTATTTAAAATTAAAAAGGGAGATGGAGAGATATTTCGACTTTTTTGATCTACCAATATCACCATAAGGTGTGAGGTACAGAGAATTCTAGGTTGATGGGATACACTCTTGGTCCCGAACAAACTAATGAAAGAAATTAAGTTAATGGTTCATGTGCATTTTAAAAATCCATCCATGTGGCAAGGGAAAGAAATTTGGTTATTTTTAATCCTTTACTAAACTAAGTCAACTAGATAACTATGCAAAAATGAACCAAAAACCACTTCTTTGGGTGTTATGAAGTAAAATAAAAATAACTATTGTCCCCTTTATACAAGTTAAAGTCAAAATTAGTCAAAATCTAGGGAAAAAGAGGATATCCACAAGTCTCTTTGTCTCTTTGGTGACAAAATTGCATACTATGTACATTGAGTATGGGACAAACTATGAGAATAGTGTGGCCCTATACATCTATTATTTCAAAATCCACACAGAGTTATAAACTACGAAAGGAAAAATTCTACACTAATGATTGCTTAAACACTTGGTTTAAGACCTTAAATGGGTTGGTTTTTCATCCTTAAAAATGATGTAAGTGAGAGAAAGATCTCCACAAACCTAAAGAAACAAAATTATGAATTATAAACCAAGTGGATTCACCAATATATTTGTGTTTTTTAGTCACTCAGGTGAGAAAAAACAACTATTTGAGTATCTAGGCTAAAGCTACACTACAATCAAGTTGTTAGAATCTATCCATACATATAAACACCATTAAAAATAGATAAATAAATGGAAACAAAACAGAAAAATATCATGGGAATGTGAATACAAATAGCAATGAAATCGAAGGTGAATATATACCAATGGTAAGACCATGAAATCGTATTGTACAAAATTGGAATATGTAGATGAGCTCCACTCTCCTCCCTATGAGGGTAATGTTTTGTTCCTTGGGGCCTTCTCTCTCTCTCTCTCTCTCTCTCTCTCTCTAAACCAAGAAGTGTGAAAGAGCTCTCTAAAGGGAAGAGATCAATGCACAAGCTTTGAGTTATGGTTGCACCAAATGATAACTTGAGAAATTTGGTTCTCAAGAATCATCCAAGCAACATAACTGCTATAGCGGGAAATCCCCTCTACAGACTACACCAAGGGTCTAAAGTGTAGGCAGAGAAAACCATCTAAAGTCTCCTACTTTTAATCACTATCCCAACGTTACCCCACAATCATACATAAAAGAAAAGAGAGAGGGATCTGGTAGGCTTACCTTAAACTCTCTGTCTGGTGTCGATCCCTTTGTGCTTGGTTGTTTCCCGATTGCAAATCTCCTCCCAAGGCTCACCTGCATTCATCAAAATACAAACAAGAAACTAAAAGAATGCATTCTACATAAGGATTAGTGGGTTAGACATAATAAACAAGAAATTTAAACAAATCATATAAGCTTTAAGACGTCATTTGGAGGGACGGAAAAAGTACTTCTTTATATTAATCTCACAAAAGGTCGCTTACAAAATGAGACCGATTCTACTCCTCGAACTTGGTCCCGGGCTCCTCATCACCATGCACCAACTTCTTCCACGTCTTCTTCTCCTCTTCAGTTCTCTCTTAGGGAAATGGCAAGAGCTTTGCAATTGGGGCAAAGGGGGATTGATAAAATGGGAAGAATTTATTTTCTCTCGTGCTTCCCCTTGCAATGGGACCCCAACCCCTTCTTTTATAGGCCAAAAAGGATAGTAATTGTTGGGTTGACTGGCTATGGGCAGTCAAACGGTTAAGTAATGGACCGAAAACTAGTATCCTATGCAATTTTCCACTTTTTGTGATATTATGTGAGTGTACACGGGTTGTAGTGGGTCAGCAGGCATGTGTACGCGGTCAGTAGTGGTGCATGGCACGTATACCTTCAAAGAAATCATTTTTTGAAGAGCTTGTTCAATGATGGCTTGGAAAAGATAGCAAGTTAGATGGCCTGATTCTAGGTATGCATGTCTGGTGCAATTTAGGGTTATAACAGATGCCCCCTAATGTGTGAGGTCTGAAGAGCATCTGATGGACGAAATACATTACAAATATTCACCACTGTACGACATGAGTGAGCCCAGGGACCGGAGTTCAGGAGGTACCATCTGCAAAAATAACAATTTGTCTCACCTTTTGATTAAGGTTGGTTGTCATTGATGTCAACCCTTGAAGAAAGCCCTATAGCACAAAGGCTTAGGTAATGGACCTAAGATTGTTTGATGTAAAGATGACTCATTATTGTCTTGTCATGGTTGATAAGAAGTAAATATGGATGAACTCCAAAGTGGTCCCCTTATGGTGAAAGCCCTCACGGGAAGACGCTTTGTGGAGTAAGAGAACCCATGCTTAATTGTGGAATAATGATGTGAAGGACAATGAATTTTTCAGGTAAACTATCCTAGATATATAGTGATTGTCATTCCATTTCCAGTGGTATGTGGAACGTCACATCACTCCTCACGGTTAGAGAGTTATGGCCATGAGAAGTTGGAGACCCCAGGTTTGGGTAATGGACCCAAGTTTGTTTGATGGATAACGGTATGAGTTATGATACATTTTCAGATAATACTATTCTATATGGATATTACATGTCATTCCATTTCTGGTGGTATGTGGAACATCACATAACTCCTCCCGGTTTGAGATTTATGGCCTTACGAAGTTGGAGGACCCTCATATGTCATCTAGAAGCCCCAA